>PVJD01002263.1:0-211378 GCA_004026545.1 Mormoops blainvillei
AAAAAGACTGCAAAAAATGAAAGGCATATTAATGAGCATTGGACAAAATTTTATGAATCAACAGAAAATGAACTTTGAAAGAATTCTGGCTTAAAATGACACAAAAATGCAAAGAATTTTGGGAAAAATCTCCCAAAGATGCATAAAACTTATACATTGAAAAATTCAAAACATCACTGAGAGGGATTAAAGATCTAAATAACAGCAAAATAGACCTGAATTCAAACATTTAATATTGTTAAGATGTGAATTTCCCCATATTCGCTCCATAAATAGAGTATGTATATTCAGTGTTATCCCAGTTAAAATCCTATCCAAAGCTTTTCTATAGAAATTGGCACGCTGCTTCTAAAAGTCACATGAAAATTCTGTGTGTCCAGGGCAGCCAAACTTTGACAAAGAAAAATAAATTTTAAGGGTTTATACTATCTAATTTTAAGACATTTAAAATGACCATAATGAAGACAGTGTGATATTTCCCTATGGATAGATAAATAGATCAATTGAACAGAATAGAGAGTACAGAATTAGAACCACACATTGAATTTTGACAGAGATGCAAAGGCAGTTTAGTGGGTAAACGATAGTCCTTTCAATAACTTGTGTCAAAACAACTGGATATCTGTATGCAAAAACATGAACTTTAATAATCATATATAAAATTAACTTATGTGCTTTTTAAAACTACATGTAAGTCATAAAACTATAGGTCTTTTAGAAGAAAATGTAAGAAAAAATAGTCATAAGTTAGACAAATATTTATTAGATACAACAAAATATTCATTATCCATTAAAGAGCAAATGGATAAATTAAGCTTCTTCCTAACTCACAACTTTTCTTTAAAAGACATTTATAAAAGGGAGAAATGACAAGTCACAGACTGGTTATCACATATTTGATAGAGAACCTATATTCACAATGTACAAAAAGCTCTTAACACTCAATAATAAGGCAAATAATCTAATAAAAATGGGCCTACTATTTTAACTAATACTCTATGAGAGATGACATGTGAAATGTGTGGTAGGCAGAATAATGGCCTTCTAAAGATATATATGTCCTAATCCCTAGGATCTATTAATATGTTACCTTATATGGCAAGTGGGAATTAAAGTAGCAGATATAATTAAGGTTGCCAGTCACCTGAAGTTAAAATAGGAAGATTAGCCTGGATTATCAAAATGTGCCCAATATGATCACAGGGTCTTTAGATGTGTGACAGAGGCAGACGAATGAATGTCAGAGAGATGCAATGTGAAAAAGACACGTTATTACTAGTTTTGAAGATAGAAGAGGGGGTCATGAGCCAAGGAATGTGGCAGGCAGTCTTTGAAGGAGGGAAAAGACAAGAAAACAGATCCACTCCTTAGAGCCACCCGAAAAGAGTGAAGCCCTGCCAATGTCTAGATTTTAGCTCAGTCAGACCCACGTCAGGCTTCAGACCTCCATAACGATTATAGTCTGTGTGGTTTTAAGTGACTCGTCTGTGCCTATGTGTTACAGGAGCAGTAGGGAACTAATGCCGATGGTGAGTAATTGCATGGCTATTGCTCGGCATTGTTAGTTGTTAGGCAAATGTGAGCCAAAACCACAATGAGGTATCAGTACACTGAACTTTAGAATGGCCAAAATTAAAAATACCGGTCATACTAAGTTTTGCTGAGGAGGATGGAAAGGAACTGCAGCTCCCAGACACTGCTGATGGAAGTGCACAGTTGCACACCAGTTGGAAAACACTTTGGCAGTTCCTTAACAACTTAATAATACAGGGCAGGGCCAAAGTGGGTTTACAGCTGTTCATATGGAAAGTTATACGATAATTAATAAATAATAATACAGGAGTAAACTCTGTGTTTCAGGCTCTCACAACTGTAAACCTACTTTTGCCCCACCCTGTATGTCTACCATATCACCTGCCCATTAAACTCCTAGGAATTTACCCTAGGTGAAAGGACAACATGTCTGTATGAAGGCTTGTACACAAATGTTCATGCTAACTTTTTTAATATTAGTTCAAAACTAGGAATATTCTGTTTGTCCATTGGTGAATGTTCAAACAAAGTACTCAAGCAAAATACAGTAAGTTCATTATTTAGCAATAAAAAGAAACTATTAATACGTGGTACACATTGATAAATCACAAATACACTATAGAAAATGAAAGATACCAGAGTAAAATGAGCAGGTACTGTATGATTTCCTTTATGGTAAGGTCTAGGTGAATGACTCTAGAGTGTTAAAATAGAACAGGAGTTGCCTGGGTTGGCAACATAAGGGAAGGAGGCCTGAGAAACTTTGGGATTTTATGCATATGATTGTGAACTTGGTGGTGATGGCTTCATGATGTATACATATGTCAACTCTTAGTCATATACCTCTGTTACGGGCAGTTTGTTATGTCTCCAAAAAGGGGTTAGTTTTAAAAACAGGAGTTGTCCCCTTACTTTTGTATTAGTTGGGGCTCTAAGGATTGAAACTAAAGAAGTTAATTTATCCCACATTTCAAAGAGAGGTATTAGACCATTTATACTGAGTTACTTGAATAGTGACCCAAATCTAACTCGTCACTTTCCATTAACCAACTTGAGATTGTATGATGGGATGCTCGCAGATGGGTCAGGAGAGGTTAATGAGTGAGAAAAAAATTTTTTAGAGAGGGGGATTATTAGAGAACTCTATTATTATTTCCCATCACATCCATCCCATATGGTAGTGGAATACTTCACAAAGTCATCTTCAGCCAGTGAGCAAGTGACCTAGAGAAAAACCCATTGAAGGCCTATGAACTCTGGCAGCTGGGGCAGGCAGAGATCACACAGAAAGGAGCCAGCAGTCAGTGAGCTAAAGGGATTTACAGGTCACCTGCAGGATAATATGATCCCAGTAGATAGAGTTTGCTATAGGGCGAATTGCCACAAATTCAGAAATGAAGCAACATTGTTCACAGGCAGTTGCAGGAGACAAGTCACAGCCTGACAAACCGAAATCAGAGAATCTTATTGTGGACATCACTGTGGAATCCACAGAGAATCTTACGGTGGAGGTCACTGTGAAATCCACAAAAGCAACCTAAAGAGGAAAAGTCAGTAGGCGTTTGCCTCATTAGGGCGCCAACATCAGCATACAACTATATCAGTCGACCATGCATCTCATGCCTCTTGCTACTTTTTCTTTACCCGCTATAATGTAGAGGTAATGATGGCAGTGTGGTGAGTGGGGAAGAAATAGAAGAATATGGTGGAAACCAGTGAAGAAGCCAACTTCGTGCCCTGTGTCCAGTGATGCTAGCCGTTCCCTCTAATTGATTCTCTCCTTTCTAAGTGGCAAATTACTAAATTTTCAGATAAGCACATGGCTTTCCTTCCATCCCCAATATTTCTTTTCTCCTTGCAACTAAGAGAGGCCATGTGATCAAGTTTGGCCAACAGGATGCAAGCAGTAGTCATCTGTGACTCCTGAGAAGAGTGTATAGTAGAAGGGGCAGATCTTTCTCCATCTCTGTCCTCATGCTAGGGATCATATGGACCTGATGACCTGAGTCCTTCAGGCATCCTGAAGTTGAGGTGAAAGTCACGTGCTGAGAATGACAAACAAGCTAGGAGGAACAAACTATACATAGAAAAAAGAGAAATTTCTCTCTCTTTTAAGGCCTTAGGAATTTGCTCAAGCACATTTGAACCTAATGATATTTAATACACTTGTCTTCCCCAGTTTGGATTTCCCAGCCTGAAACAGGACTGAGCTGGGGAAGGGGAGAAGCTCTGAACTGGATAATATCAAAACTTTATCTTAGGCCTGAAAGGACTTATTGGTACCTAAAAGTCAACTGTTTGCTAATACATGACAATGGTGAAATTGCCTTGAGATCTGTCAGGGGTGCAGATGGAACATTCATTGGAGCACAGGAAAAACACTGCATGAAAGAAGCAAGTTCCATTTACTTGCTCCCTACCAATTAGAGTGACCTCATTCAATATATCGGTTATACATTTGTTCTAATTGAGTAAGAAATACGTTATTATATGGATAAACTCAATTTATATATTAATGAGGTATCCCTACCTTGAACTGCACAGAGGAATCTTTAACCATTGTTAAATGTTGTTTGATACAGTAAAAACAATAATGTTGGACCTTACTGATTCAATACAATTTCGATAACTGATAGTAACTATTATCATTTACACAGTTTCTATACCATATTTCCACTATATAGGGTGTTATATAGCAATTGATTCTAATATGATCTTACATTGTACTGGATATACTGATTCGCTTATGTATTGAAACTGTTCAAGTTATAGCATAACCTTGCTTGAACACACATTGGAAGGCACTGTTCTCTTCCCATGCAAACTATCTTCTATGTTTGGCATCTTGTGTAATTATAAGACTGATATCCCTTGATAAACACCATGCTTTTCAGTTGCTCTTGAAAGAGCACACTCTTCATGTAAGCAGTTATTGGGGTCTCTAATTACAGCTCAGTTTCAGCCACTTCGGGGGATGAATGCTCTCTTCTGGGGCTCAGATGTTCACCTTGGTTGCCCTTGAGAGAGCATGTTCCTTTTTGTCAGCAGCTATATCATCCTGTCTTTTCTCTCAAATGGAATTTGATGTACTCTATGTAGGCTATATATTGGCAGACCATTTTAAATAAATGTTCTAAACTTGGCAGCCATTTTTGTTTGGATAACAAATGGACTACAATATAAATTAAAAAAATACTTTCTCTATTGTTTCATCCCATCTCAAAACTGAAAGTGGTGCTTCCACAAGCTTTCTTCACATACAAGGAAATTACACATGATTCTATTTCCATAATATATATTTGGAGTAAAGATCGAAATAGAACAACAGCTTACAACAGCTAACGTTTACCGATTCTTACTATTCAGAATTATGTACTAATGGCTTGAAACTCTTTATCTGTTTTCTGAATAATTGAAGTAATATTTCTGTTAACTATAAGAGAACCGAGACACAGAGACATTAAATAAATTACCATGGTCATGAGAGATTGGCATAGCCAGAATTTGTACCGACATTGTTTTATTTCAGTTGCCTCGAGACAGTCCATGGTGAGCAGTTATTCTAAAATTCAAGTCTAACCATGTTATTCACCACTGGTGCTTTTTAGGTCAGTGATGCCAGTTTAAATCTGACCTAAAAAGCTGTTTGCAACTGGCCTTAGTCCCCCTTTTCAGTCATCATTCAAGCTACTTTTGATACACAAACACAGCTTAGTCTTACACCAGAGAGGCGTGGAACCATTTTCTTGGACAGGCTATGTTTTGTTATACTTCTATACTTTGACAAATTTGTTCCATCCGCACTTAACCCCCTTCCCTACCATGACCACCTAAAACCTTTTCACTCATACTTCAAGGCCTCATCCACGAAGATATTTTTAACCTCCACCCTGAGGCAGAATTAACTATATCCTCCGGAGGGGCTAAGGCTGCTTAGCCTTAGCTAAGTGAAGAACAATTTCTTGAAGGAAAAAATTGTCATAAAGGGGAAAAATTGTTAGGGTGGGATATGGAGTAAAAGGAGGGATGAAGAAAATAATTTAAAGATGATAAATATTTTAACATATTTAAATATTAGTCATTCTAGTAAATAAGGAGAGGCTAAATGATCAATAATCCTTAGTGAGTGGTACCTGAGAAGATGTGAGAAGGTGGGACCTAGAGTAGGGAGATGGACTTGCCATAGCGAGGGAATCCTGGGAAGAAAAATACTTTTTTTTTTAACGTCAGGAAAGAAGAATTGAAGTGAACATGCACATAGGCACGTATTTGGGATCTGACAGCCTGGGAATGAGAAGTCTAGGCCACTGAGATTTAGGGAGGTCTTGTGGGGTCAGGAAGAAAGGGAGAGAGAGAATGAGGAGTTCAAATCTCAATTCAGGTTTTACATTTATAACAAAGTCTTTTTGTTTGTGAAGGAGTGTATTACATGTAAAATACAGAGAAGTAGAAACAAAGCGAAAATGTTTGAAGTGATGCAGACAGGTGTTTTGTCACTTAGTAACACCCCTGAAGCACAATCTAATGAATATAATATGTGGAGCAAAGAGGCATAAGGATTCAGGTTACTTTTTCTCTGTGAAATTATGTCTAGGTGTTCTTTGCTTTGGAGAATCTAGTTTTTACTCTCTTAAATGTTCAGATCTTAATCAGATCAACCACATTTTTTTCACATCTATAACATCTGCACAATGAGTCCAAGATATTTATAATTTTTACATTATCAAATGTCTGATCAGGTTTCCTTTGAAAATAAATTCTAACAGGAGATCATGAAAGGACAAGGGCTGTTTCTTTGTTCTCTTTATTTCTTATAACTCCCAGTTTAGTTCTCTGCATATGATCAATAAATCCTGGTTGAAATGCTGTTCATGAAAACGGTTCTTCTTGCTGATTTCTTACTACAGTATTTCGCTTTTTTCTGTAGTAGATTGATTAACATTGAAATTTCAGTGACACTCATGAGCAGTTCTTTGATTTTCATTTTGTTGTGTCAGGGCCACTAGGATGCCACTTCAGAGCATTGTTTTCCCCCTGTGAGAGGTCTGGTCTCTCTTAGGCAATTTGGAGAATTTCTGCTTAATTGTTCAAATTCATTCAAACAATGGCCAATTCTGATATCAAAGCATTTCTTTTTGTTACTTTTTGCTTGTAATAGGAAATTCAGAGCTCTAAAAATGTTACACCCAGAGCGACACTTTCCAAGGGAGAGAATAACATAGCAATAAATTCCTCAGAACCGCAATCTACCGCCTTTCAAATGAATGTCGACTTATGCTGGCCAATGCATTCAAATGCCCTAATCACCTCATCTATTCTGTTTCCTGCTTTCAGAAACTAAAATACAATTCTTAATGTGTTTTTCATTGTCACACTGTCACCAAGGATACCCGGTGCAAACACTCTTCACACTGTGGGACTGCAACAAAAGGTTATAGATCTTCATTACTGACTGTGGTACAATCATTACAGAACCCTGGAGCACTGAATGTTTTGGTGACTGAATGTAAATGTGATTATCTTAGACGATGTTTACCTTATGCATATAGTACACGTAATAAATTGTGAAGACTCCCACAAATCACTGTAAACCAATTCCTAAATTCTTAGGTTTCTGTACTGTATCTAGCAAGTGGATTTTATTGGTTCGTCCTCAGTATTTGGAACTTACAGGTATTTTATTTTTAAAACAGTGTTCCTATTTATATCTAACCTCAAATTTTTCTCTACTTTAATATTCTAGCTGTAGTTGGAGATAGAAAATTCAAGTTTCCATTATTTGCTCACATACCATACATTAGTTTGGCTGATACAAAGCCAAATCACAGCCCTGATTTAAGAAATGAATGGATTATTCACTAACCTGACCAAGGTATTGGCCCTGTTTATTGTTTGGCATGGGACAGGTGTTTACACAGAAACGTGACCAAGATAATCAAGCTCAGCAGTTACAAAGCTCATTGAAACCAGGTGGCGCAAGTTCAGAAAGGCCATATAATGAAAATGTAAATTTCAGTTAAAGTCGGAGAGTTTGCTTTTACTCTCTGTTCCTTTTTTTTGAACTTACAGGTTTCTTCGCTGTGTATTATAATTGTTGCAATCCTCTGTTATTTTAATTGTGATTTCCAATATTCCTATTGTTCATACCTAATAATTTGTGATATAATTGTCATTTATGGAGTTCCTTCCCAGGCATATTAAACATCTTGAAGAAAAAAGAAAGCTCTGGTAACATACTATGAGACTAAAAATTATATAAAATCTAATTGTATAATTAATAGATTTAAGGATTTTTTCAGATCCTCTGACATACATACATTTCTTTATTCTTTACATGACCTGCTAATTTTTATATTCTATTTAATACTTCATATTCTTATACTTTGTACATACTTGCAAAGGAAAATTAATTTGTTCATTTAACTAATATAAAATGAGTACATATGACAATATTATGTAGGAATATAGGGAAGCACAAATAAAGAAGGCTCAATACTTTCAAGAAGCTCACAGTCCAGTAGGGCACAGAGACATGAAACTAGATAAATTACAATGGATAAAGTTAAGGAATAGGTCAAAATATGATGAAAATAATGCAGAAACACAGAATAAAGCAATAAACTCAGAAGACCCGACTGGGAATGTGTTAATAAGTGACTGTTGAAATGAAAAGCTCTCAGGTGCAAAAAGAAAAAAAAGGTAGCATGAAAATTAAGATCATTCTAGAAAGACAAAAGCATGTGCAAAAATAAAGATGAATTCAATTCTCTGGTCAGGAAAGAGTAACTTAACCTGATATCAGAGATTAGTATCAGTTTACTGACAAGGGCAGAGACAGAGTTGATTCCATTTCTAGAGGGTACAAAAACACCTACTTAGCATGACCCTTTCTACTTTCCCTCTGTCCACTCCCTTCATTAATCATTAAACCCTTAGGACATAAGATTCTGGTTAGCATCAAAATGTCTTAAGAACAAACTTCAGGTGTGTTGACCACGAAAATGGAGTTCCAATCAAGCTAAAGATAACATCTTGACTTTGGTTGTGTTTTAACCACAGGCCCATGAAAGTGGAGGACCGTACAGGCCACACCCTCATGAAACCAGACAGAACAACACTATGGCTGACATCAGGACATGACACAATGATCAACTGCTCCCTATCCCGGACCCCAACCAATCAGTAGAGCAAATAACCCCAACTCCTTTAGCCACCACCAGTTAATGACATTTTCCCTATAAAACCCACCCCCAAAAGCCATCAGGGAGCCAGGTGTTTGAGTGCTTGCTTAGCTGTGACTTCAGGCTTGGTGTCATTTCCTCAACTGATAAACTCTTAGTTTCTTGACTGCATGAAACAAAAACAAAACAACCCCCCTCCCCCCATAGAACACCTGCGCAAGGTGTCCAACCTATGGCATCTCTGGGCCACACTGGAAGAAGAGTTGTCTGCGGCTACACATTAAATACATTGAAACATGTAATCACAAAAAAAAATCTCATAATGTTTTAAGTAATTAATGATGTTGTGTTGGACTGCATTCCTAGCCATCCTGGGCTGCATGCGGTCTGCGGGCAGCAGATTGGACACCCCTGCCAGAAACTATACCACTAGGCTCTTTAAATGTAATTCCTTTTCCCTGAAAACAAAATTTTCTTTGTCTGCATAGGGCTGTTTTTGAGGCTTGACAAAGCTTTCTAATATGTATAAATCCTAGAGAAATTATATTTTACTCTGATAAGCTCACAGGATACTTTTATCAAAAATGCTCTCAGGACATATCTGGTTAAGGAATGGTAAGTGGGAGTAGCTTCACAAATATCTGTGATACTCCTGACCCCGCATTGCCCCCCTCTCCCCCTACAGGGGACATGCTCAGGATGATTGCAGTGGTATTCTCCGTGGGTAGGCAGAGATTTTGCCAAGTGGTAAGAAAGTCCAAGTAGTAGCTTAGCAAACCTTTTATCCTTCTCAAACAACATCCTAAAATTTCAGAATAGATATGCTACCTACATACTGGCAAAAATGATTGACTTTCATAAGCCATACCAACTATAAGAAATGTGCTCTTAGCATAATTTCCTACACTGTCACCAAGAAATCAAAGATGTTCTTTTTACTTGGCGATATGATGACCAAGTATAAATGTCCACATGTGTATCCTACCACCTAAAAATTCCTGTAGAAAGAATATACCTTTCCACATAGTTGTGGCAGGAAGGTCCTGGGATGAGACATCTCTGACTGTATTGACTGGGTGAATGTGATGAACAGATCTCGCTCCTTCTCACTCTTGTAGTCTGGGTGAGAAGGGCAAGCTCAACTCATGTAAACTTCGTATCATGACGTTGTATCCCTAGAGCAGCAATTTTCAACTGGTGTGCCACAGCACACGGGTGTGCCACAAGAATTTTTATTTTTTTAAAGTTTTTCTTTATTTATTTTTAGCAAGACGGGAGGAGAGGGAGAAAGAGAGGGAGAGCAACAGCAATGTGTGGTTGCCTCTTGAGCGCCCCCTGCTGGCAACCTGGCCCACAACCCAGGCATGTGCCTTGACTGGAGAATGGAACCAGCAACACTTTGGTTCACAGGCTGGCTCTCCATCCACTGAACTACATCATCCAGGGCATCCACAAGAATTTTTAAAACATGTAATACCTAACTATTTAGTCAGACTGTTAGATTTACCCTTAGATTGTCACATTAAAAAAATAACAACAACCTATACAACAATACCCAGCCAGTGTCAATGAATTAAAATTATAACTATTTTTTTGTCAGGTTGACAAAAAATTTATTTTTTGGTGAGCTGCAGAATTTTAGTAATTAGTTTAGGTCTGCTATGAGATGAAAAAGGTTGTAAATCACTGCCCTAGTGAAAAAAGAGTTTCAATAAGAAGGAGTGTGTGTGTGTTTGAGATGGTGGTGATCTGGGGGAGCACAGGCTGTGACCATGCAAAGGCAGATGCCTGTAGTTGTCAGTGCTTTTTGCTGTGCTAATGCTATTTTATGGCTTCATTGTTGGTAGATTTCTATTTTTAAACATTCTAAATGAATTTAAGTTGGTTCTAAGAGCAACTACTATATAATGCAACATATAAAGATATTTCTATCTTTCCATGATATATTTTTCCAATTAGAAAGAAGGAATAATACCTGCCAGTTATATTAAGAAAAGTTGTTTTTTGTCTTTTTAAAAATATAACACTAATTGTGTGAAACAAAATGAATTTGTTCTCTCAGTTTGGCAGTCATTAAGCGAGTCTTCACAATTCTGTAAGTTTGACTAATTACCTAATGCTTTTAAAACTGTGTCTGAATTATAGAGACCTTTACTTCAGATTTTTTTCTTCGTCTGTCTACTGCTGTCTGCTATTGTTAATTAGATTTTAACCACTAAATTAATATATGGTAAGGAAAATAATTAAACCAAATAAGTAAGAGGTGAAAATGACATTGCCTTCCTACATATTTTATGTTTCCTTTTTAATTTACTTCGGGCAATGACCTACAATGTTATTCTTAGGAAAGTGGCTACAGAGTGGGAGGTTTCTGCTAAAAAACTTAAAGGTTTAATGATTTTAGTAAATCATCATTAATCTTACTAATAAAATTCCTGCACTTTAAATGGTACTTGACAACTTTTTAGCTCTGTCATATTTTCATAATCTACCCATTTTTAGCCATTCCTTCATTTTTTGTGCTATAAACTAGAATGTACAATTTGTACAAATTACTCTCTCTGCTTAACTAAAAGTACTAAGGTCATCTGTACTTTCTGAGTGGAATACACAAATGGCAGTTTATTTGTATTTTAGTATTTCACATTTTGATGGCAGTTTTACAGTTTTTCCATAGCTCATTAATCCTAATCTAGAAACATTTGTCAAGGGGAAATTAAAGTGTGATTTCTATGTGTGAATTCATAGCCAATGAATATTAATTTCATTGTTATTTTTGTTTAAATACTTAGTAGAATTTTCTCTTTTACTCTATGGTGTTGATTATTATAATTTTCCAATAAAGTGGGAACAATTATGTCAATGATTTTGATATAAATTTAATACAAATGTAAGCAATCAAACTAATCTTATTCCTTCCAATATATATATGAGATTCTTTAAGAAATGGTTGTCTGTTTTCTTTTTTAGTTCATGAAGTTAGCACATATTATCAATGTTTGTCCTTCTGTGAAATCACAATAAAGTTTTGTCTTCTTTTTGTTTTTAAGCATTATGGGTGTTTTCTATAAATAATGTGTTAAGTAGCTAGAGAGATTTCTTTCTTCCCATTAACATAGCTCATAAAAAGTAATCAAATATTTTGAAGAAAATATTGTAAAATATGTCAATAGCAATTAATTTTCCTTGTTTTAAAAATGATTGGATCCCAAAAGGTTGAACAGCATAGATTTTTATAATTTCCCTTAGATCTACTTGTTATTAAGTTTTCTCTGCTTCATTAGAACATAATCGTTCCGCAAGTTTAGCAAAGTCTGGCTGATTTTCATCTTAAATAGAAGGTGAAAAAGACAAAAGAAAAATAAAAGACATCTTGTCTTAAAAATTGATTCCATTAAAAAAAAGGTTATTTTTCAGGTCTCAGTTACAAAAGACTCTCAAGTTTCTTTTACTTGGAACTTAAGTATAAGATATATGGGGGAAGGATTGAGGGTGGGAGGTGAGGGTGGGTGGGGCTGTGGAAAGTGGTGGCGGGAAAATGTTGACAAAAAACAAAACAAAACAAAATAGACGGGGGGTTAAGAATAGTATAGGAAATTGAGAAACCAAAGAACTGATATGTACAACCCATAGACATGAACTAAGAGGGGTGGGGATGATGGGATGGGGTACAGGGTGGCGGGGATAAAGTGGAGAATGAAATGGGACAACTGTAATAGCATAAGCAATAAAATATACAAAAAAAAAGTATAAGATATTACCAGTATTTAGAATAGAATAAAACAAATTTAGAATTTTCCTTGGTGATCATCTAACAAAAAGAACATTATGGGCATTGACTGGTTCACATTGCTGTGACCTAGAGAGACTTGATATCATTCTGGGCTGCCTGGGGATATATTGTCAGTCAAATAGTATACCCTATGAGTCTTTGGTAGGAGAGAATCATTAGCTACTCATACCTTCATAAAGCAGAGGACTAAAAGATTCTTGGTATTACTGCATAGGAAAAGGGGTTTGGAAAAAAGCTTATTGGATTCCTTTGTGAATCCAGAGGTGGGATGAAAGGTTTCTTTGGGTTCTGATGTTTTTACCAATTAGAGTTGATAATTTAACCTTAGTGCATCACTTATTTTTTTCCTTGTTTATTGATTATGCTATTATAGTTGTCTCAATTTTCCCCCTTTCCTCTCTCCACCCAGCATCCCCTGCTCCCTCAGGCAATCTTCACACCATTGTTCATGTCCATGGGTCATGTGTGTAAGTTCTTTGGCTACTCTGTTTCCTATATTGTACTTTACATCCCCATGGTTATTCTGTAATGACCAGTTTGTACTTAATCCCCTCACTTCTTCACACGTTCCCCTGTATCACCTTCTCATCTGGCAACATTTTTCTTAAATAAGTCCCTTTAACATTTTATATAATAATGGTTTGGTGATGATGAACTCATTTAGTTTTTTCTTGTCAGGGAAGGTTTTTATCTGCCCTTTGATTCTAAATGATAGCGTTGATGGGTAGAGCAATCTTGGCTGTAGGTCCTTGCTTTTGATGACTGAATATTTATTACAAATCCCTTCTAGCCTACAAAGTTTCTTTTGAGAAAACAGCTGACAGTCTTATGGGAACTCCCCTATAGGTAGTAACTGCTTTTCTCTTGCTACTTTTAAGATTCTCTCTTTACCTTTAACCTTTAGCATTTTAATTATGATGTGTCGTGGGGTGGGCCTCCTTGCATTCATCTTGTTTGGGACTCTGTGCTTCCTGGACTTGCATGTCTATTTCCTTCACCAAATTAGGGAGATTTTCTTTCATTGCTTTTTCAAATAGATTCCCAAATTCTTGTTCTTTCTCTTCTTCTGAAACCCAAGGATGTGAATATTGGACCTCTTGAAGTTGTCCTAGAGGCTGCTTATACTATCCTCATTTTTTTGGATTCCTTTTTCTGCTTGTTCTGGTTCGTTGTTTTTTCTTCCATACATTCCAAATTATTGATCTGATTCTCAGCTTCATCACTGTACTGTTGTTTCCCTGTAAGTTTTTCTTTATTTGAATTAGTATCCTTTGTTTCTGACTTGATCCATTTTATGTTGTTGAGGTCCTCACTAAGTTCCTTGAGCATCTTTAAAACCAGTCTTTTGAACTCTGCATCTGATAGACTGCTTATTTCCACTTAGTTTGGCTCTTTTTCTGGAGTTTTAATCCATTATTTCATCTAGGCCATGTTACTTTGTCTCCTCATTTTGGCAACCTCCCTGTGTTTGTTTCTGTATATTAGGTAGAGCTGCTGTGACTCCCCACCTTGGTAGCTTGGCCTAATGTAGTAGGTATCCTATAGGGTCCAGAGGCACAGCCTCCCCAATCACCTAAGCTGGGTACTTGAGGTGTGCCCTTCATGTGGGCTAAGTACACTTTCCTCTTATAGTTGAGCCTTGATTGCTGTTACCTGGTCAATGGGAGGGAATTACCCAGGCCATTGAGCTTCAAGGACTGGCTGTGACCACTGAATACCACCCTCTGCCCTCTGTGGAGGATAAGCTGTGCAGGGACAGGGTGGTGGTGCTCTGACGTGGTCTGTAACTGCCCACTGGGTGCATAGGCTCTAGGGTGTCCTGGATGGCACAGGCCAAGGTCAGCCCCAACCATTGTTCTGCCTGGGGCCACCTGCATGAGTTATAAAGCAACCTTCATATGGTTGCTACTTGTGCTGGGCTTGGAATTTCCCAGGAGTTGCCAAACTGTTATCCTAGGTTGGCTGCTACCTATGCAGGGCCTGGGGCCACTTAGCAAGAGGTATGGGGCTGAGGGCTTGCTGAGGTTGGCTGTTGCTTGTTTGAGATGATTTCGGAAGTTGTGAAGCATGAGCCAAGACCAGCAATTCATATGGAAAAGCTACTGTTAACAGCTTGGATGGGCTATACTTGGGTAGGATGGAGCCTCAGGGATTACCAGGGTGGGTCATACACTGTTAGCTAGGTTGATTGAGTCTGAGATGGCTCTGTGGCTCTGTGGGCAGAAGGCTAGAAAAGGGACAGTGGCCTCTGCTCACCTTTCTGTCTAGGAGAAAGCTGTCCCCCAGCTCTCACCTCGGTGCCAGATGCCACTAGTGCCTTTCCCATATGCCACTGGTGCCTTTCAAGCTGCTACCCTGGAGCTGGAGCTCAGAGGGAGTGAGTCTGTGTAAGTCCATGTGTGTTTTCTTTAAGAGGAACTGGTTGGGACTCCTGAAATTTCTTCCACTAACTAAATTCCTGCTAGTTTTCATAGCCAGAAGTTATGGGGACTTATTTTCATGGCACTGGAATCCCAGGAAGGGGAGCCTGGTGTTGTTCTGTGACTCCTTGCTCCTGCCATATCCCTCCCAAGTTTTTATCCACCACACATGAATTCGGGACCAGCCAGTTCTGGGTCTCCATTCCTCCTACCAGTCTGGATGGATGTGGTTTCTTTAATTCTGTAGTCGTCGGACTTCATTCAACTAGATTTTTGAATGATGGCTGTCCTATAGATTAGTTGTAATTTTGATCAGTGCATCACTTATAAACAGTTTCATATTTGCTGTCTTTAATACTCATCCAGTTGGCTAGACAATTTATCACTTCAAGTTTACAGATCCTTTAGCACGGTGGTCCAATGAAGAGACTTGCTTTATAGGGTATTAGTTTTAATAGAGGTCATTAATGTGAATGCATAGGTACACTTCAGAGCTTGAAAAGTGCTGGTAGAGCATTTTCAAATATCTGTTTCACCAATAATAGTTAAAACCATTATTAGATCTTGTGTTGTCTATTCAGTTGTTACTGTTTCTCATCTGGCCTCTAGTCTTCCATGTCTGTTCCTGTCCAATCCATTCACAAAGAAAATAACAGTGCTTTTTCAAAAAACGTAAGACATATCATGGCACATCATGCCACAACTTCAAAGGCCTTCAAAGGCTTCCTATTACATTTAGAGTAAAATTCAAACCACTCACCTTGGTTCTGCATGGTGTGGTTGGCAGCAAACTATCTCTTGAGTGTTATCTCATGGCATTCACTCAATCTTTCATGAGGCTCCAGCCAACCCAACCCACCTTCGTTTCCTCTAACCTGCTGGCTCTCTCCTATCCTGGGATCTGTGCACATAGTGTTCTCTGTCAGGATAAGTTTCCATAGTGTTCACGTGACTAGGTTCTTCTCATCCCTAAGTCTCATTTTGTCACCTACCCAGAAGTGCCTTGGGTTTGAGTGTCTGACCACTCCATCAATAAATGTGGCTTTCTCCCTTCACTTAGTTTCTATCATGGTATTCTAGAATTTTCCTTCATAGCATCTGTCACAAGTTACAGTCAGGGTTAGTTTATATGTTTAATGATCATCTCCCTCACTTTTAGTGTCATAAGGGCAGGAACCACACCACTGTGTAACTGGAGCACAGATCACAAATATGTTTTGAATACATAATCAGTTACTGAATAGTATGCACTGTAAATGAGCTTCTTTTCACAGTCCCACTTTCAGCCTTCAAGGTTTTATATGTGTGTTTCCTATACTTACTTGACCTCGGATGCCCCTTTTGATGGAACATCTCAAGGCATTAGTGTTTTTTAGTTTATACATACTTCTCTTCTGAGTGGACATGTTACCCTAGGGATCACTTGGGAATATCACAAACACGTTGTGATTTTAGGAACATATCTTTTGCATCATTGTTGCTACAAGAACAATATAGTTGCTATGGATAATACAGAAGTAGAAATTAGCATGATATTTGGCCTTCAGGGTTTGTTGTCAATTTGCACTTAGAAGTACTCCTCTAAAATAGCTGAAAAATAAGAGACTGTTACCTAGAAACATATTAATTTACTAGGGTGAATTAATAAATAGACTAAATTTATTCTCTTGTATAGGGTGTTGAGTCATGAAACAGACAAATTAGAGTATGTAATGAACAGAAAATACTTGTATACCTGTACCTTTTCTTGTTTAAGAATGCCTTCTCTACCTCAATATTGTCTGTCTACAAGATTTTTACATTTAGCAGTGAGTTACATTCTACTGTGTTTGTGTCTGTATTTGTCTATGTACATATGCTTGTTTTTTCTCAGGCCAGCCATCTTAAGCTTAAGAAAACATAGTACCACAGTACTTTCAAAGTTCTACTTGTGAAAAGTAGTAAATTGCTTAGAAAAACTTTTTAATGTTATTTTATTTACTTTGTACATATAAGAAAGTGTATATATATTTTTAAATAAAAATAATAAAATAAAAAATTAGGTACTCATTATACAGCCTACCAAATAGAAATTAACATTATTATAGACCAGTGCTTCTCCAACATATTGGTATCAGAACTCCTTACACTCTTAAAAATTACTGAAGAACATGAAAATTTTCTGTTTAGGTAGATTATATTTATATTTATCATGTGAGAAATTAAAATTGAGAAATTAAAAAATAGACATTTATTTCAACATAATAAAACCCATGCATGTTAGTATAAAATAACACATTTTATGAAAACACCTACATTTCTGAAAACAACAAAAAATTATTGAAAGAGTAACATTGTTTTATATTTTTGCATACTTTTTAAAGATGTCTGGTTTAGGGTATAGACAAACTTTTATATTTGTCTCTATTCAGTGTGTTGTAATATGTTTCTTTGGTGAAACTAGATGAAGAATTAGAGTGGAAAAATGCACATAACATAATATTATGAATGTTGTTTGACTTCATGGGCTGACTAAAAGCATCTCTTAGGGTGTCCCCAACCACACTTTGAGGACTGCTGTGTTGAGTGCCTTTTATGTGCCTTATCTCAATCATTTGTTGTTTCTTTTTGCCCAGAGGTAGTAAATACTGTGTTTTATATTAATAACTTTATTAATTTTCTCTGTCTTGTTGCCACTGATGTATTATCAGTAAAAAACTTCATATTGATAAGTTTTCCTGTTTCCGAATACACACACACACACAAAATTCTTCTGGTAATTGCTACTTTCATGTAATTTAAAATTGAGATACATCCATATTAGAGCATGTAGTTATGGTTTATTTATTTACTAATGAATAATTTTCTTTTGTACAAATATACAGCAATTCATATGATCACTTTTCTATTAATTATCCTGTGGGCTAGTTGCAGCTTGTGTAATTATAAATAGTATTTCTACTTCTACAAATGTGTATGTTGATGCCTGGTGATACATTCTGGCAAGAGTTTCTTTGGAATATATGCTTAGGTGTGAAATTACTGGGTTGTACAATAGATAAGTTTTTTCCCAATGAAATGTCAAACTGTTTTCCAAATTGGCTGTATCAATTTATACTTATACTATCAGGCTATGAATATTTCCATTACTCTACATTTTAATTAATTAATTATTTCTAATAAGCAACAACAATACAACAATAACAATTAAAAAATCTAGTCAATCAATTAGATTTTTACTTTGTGGTCAATATAAAATGTTACCTTATTGTAATATTTATTTGTATGCTCTTATTATTACCAGTGTTTTGCATTATTAAGATATTTGTTTATCTGGGCCATTTGTGCTCCCTCTTCTTTGAGATGTTTGTTAAAACCAATAAAGAGTTCTTTATGTATTTTGGATAGTATAGTTTTATGGGTACATTTGTTGGAAATATGGTCCTTAAGTGTGTGTCTTGTCTCTAATTTTATTATAGTAAGTTATTAATAATTTCTTTTATGGTTAGTATCTTTTCAAGTTTAAAAATGACTTTTCTACAACAAAGTTTCAAAGGTATTCTCCAAATTTCCTAAAAATTTTTGGTTTAATCTTTCATATTTGTGTTTTCAGTACATGTACCTGAAATTAATTTTGATGTATGAGAGGAGGAAACGGTCTAATTTTAGTAGTCCTTCTCTCCCCATCATATATCAGATTTTCATATTTCTGAATTTGTTTCTGAACTCACCATTTTCTTCCACCACTGAATTCTGCAGTGGTGCCAGTGTTACACTATTTTAAATTACTTTAGGTTTATAACAAACCTTTCTATCTTGTTCTAACTAAATAGAATTTTTATCAGGAAAGGTAATCTTTCTTATATCAGTTTTTCAAATTGTTAGGGCTTTTTTAATGGGCTAGCGTACAAGGTGAAATTTTAAAAAGTGCCTTAATATATATTCTCAAATTTTCAGTATAACATTCTTTATATGTATATTAGGTTAAACTTTGTATTTGTGCTGTTCAAATTCCTTTATATTTTAGATTTGTGTTGACTTGTTCTATTATTTTTTGAGAGAGATTTGCTAGACTTTTTCTCTATGATCGTGGATTTGTCAGTTTCTTCTTTGTATCATGTTTTGCTTTATATACTTTGTGTACTTATATTATTAAGAATATAAATTTTAAATTATAACAACTTAACTGGTATCTGTTGATCTTAAGTCTATTTTGTCAAATATTGACATAACTACTCTAGTTCACTTTGATTCGAATTTTTCTCAAAAATGTTCTTTTTTCTTCCAGTGACTACAATCCTCAATGTCTGTCTTACTGTTTTAGGTGTCTCCCTTATACTTAGCACCTCCCTGGTTTCTCTGTCTTTAAAAAAAGAATGGTCTAATAATCTCTGTTTTTTATTAAAGTCTTTGAGTCATTTGCATTCATTTTGATTCCTGATATATTTGAATTTATATTCAACACTTGATAATGGGCTATTTGTCTCCTTCTCCTTCCCCTCTTCCTCCTCCTCCTCCTTTTTTAGTTTTAGCAACATGACAGCCACTAATGGATTGATGAGAAAACAATGTGGAGTGATGAGGGCAGAAGCCAAAGTAAATGAGAGAGTAGTAAGTGATAGGTGATAAAATGGACAACAGGTATAGAAAGTGCTTCATTAACTAATGGTTATGTGGAAAAGATAAAAAAACTGCAGGAAGATGTGTGAGTCAAGGGAATGCTTTTAAGTTTTAAGGTATAAGAAACTTAAGCATGTATAAATATCATTTAGAGTAATACAAATGAGAGACAGGAGTTAAATCTACACAAGGAATAAAGGTTATTTGATAATGTAAAGCTCCTGATTTGGCAGGATGGTGTAGGATTCCAAGCAGGAGTGGAGGAATTGCCCTTGACTAGAGCCCTTTGTAGGGTTCTTTTCAGAGTGGAGAGAAACTATGTAAGATGCATGCAGATGTAGTAAAGGCTGTGGATTTGTCACAGGTGGTTGTTACAGGAGATCTCACCTCATGGCTTTACTGTATTCTATAGAAGACCAGTTTCTCTGCGGAGACTGACAGCGTTGCTGTTAAAGTGGCCTGGAGGATGGAGAGCATTTGGCAGTTAATATTACAATGTCATTGGCCAAGTCCATGTTGACAAACCTTGATTTCCACTTTAAGTTTTGAATTTTGTATGTATTTATTAGGACATGCTATATAAGTCTCTATCTGAACTTATGTACTTGGAAGAAATATTTCAAATAATTATAATGTTTTGGTATTTTTCTAGGTACTGCTTACATAACTTTGATCTTATTCTTAAAGGGGACTAAGTGGTTCAAGGTTACAAAGCAGTCACTGAGAAAGGGATTGTATCTTCTTTTTCTCTGTCATCTCCTCTTGGAGCTTATTTTAATATTCAATGTGACATAGAAAGTATAAACCTTGAGTAATTGGATCACGATAGTGTAGCATACACTCATTTGCTTTATACTCTCCCTTATTTCGCTCTATAACTTTTGTAATCCAAACTCACATGCTCAAATGCTCCTATTTAGTTCCAAGGGTTGTGAACACTAAAATGATATAGGGTTGATTGCCCTTGCATGGGAGGTAGTTACTGAAAGAGGAAGAGGAAGTGGGGCTTATGGATGGTCAATAATATTCCTTTTCTTGACCAGAGTGCTAGTTACACGGTGTATTCACTGTAAAAATTCCTTCAGTAGTAAGCCCAATGTTTTATACACTTTTTGTATTTTGATGTACATACACAGATACAGATTAATGGGAGTTACAGTACATAGTTTACACTCTATCTGTGGGAATATGAGGGATATATTAATATTTATACAAACATAATCAGTATTGCATTAAGGATGTATAGGTCTATTCAGATTACTCTTGAAACTGCCATTTTAAATGTTTCCAGTAATCTAATCATCACATGCAGATGTTTATTTTGAATTCACATTGTCCATAAGGCTTCTGACCACCACCATCTTCAAGTACTGTGTTTCTTTGTATCCTAGACTCTGCTCTTCTGAGTCTAAATAAATATACCCCGTTGTATTTTCTCTTTGCAGTTGCTAACTAGCTCATAAAACCTATCCTTTCCTGAAGTTTTAGCTGTCATTGCTGCCTGGATGGCTCCTAGGATCACCCTGCTTGTCTTGTTCTCTTCACCATGCCTCGTATCAAATTTCAAAGCTGCCAGCTATTAACAAGCAGGTGCTGGTATCATGTGAGGCTTGTGCCTTTCTTTTGCAAAGGGTGATATTTTTTAGTGAGCACTCAGCAAATGTTAGTTTTTTTATGGAAGTCTTGTCATCAGGTAAACTTGTTGCATTGTTTAAAAACCAATTTCAGGGGACAATTTTATATGTTAGTGATGGTAAATGATAAGTATATATTATTATCAAACTGTTATACTTGAAGACAATAAGAAGGTTGGAATCTATGGGCTTTTTTTTGATGATGGTATATCATACTTGTTTTACATTATGAGCTCTACAGGTATTTGAGTATAGTTTTTCTTTGTCTCCTTATAACTATTTTTTGCCTTTTTTAAAAGTATATTTTATTGATTATGGTATTACAGTTGGACCATTTTTTTCTCCCCTTTATTGAAAGCAGTTATTTTTTTCCTTTTTCCTGGTCACTGGGTAGAGTAATTCTGTACAGCGTGTGTTTGTATGTATGTGATGACATACAATAGGAAAATGCCTTCAGAGTAGACCAGAGACAGTGTCTGATTTCCCATAGGTGTCTATAAATTAATATACTCTTAGTATTCAATCATTTTTGAAGTATTTCAAGGAATTTTTCTTCAGATAAGTAGTCCCCAACCCCATCCTGTTATACTCTTTTTGCACAGGATAATGGGTTGCCTAGACTCATATGCTGAGTATTGACAGAGGCCCGTAATGTACAAATTTCTCTTGAACATAAATGTGGGAGTTGTTTTGATAACCATCACTCAGCTGGTAATCATCGGGGAAGCACTGTGTGGTGCTTGGCTAGGAAAGTTAACACATAAAAAATAATGGGCTCGCCCTGGCTGATATGGCTCAGTGGATTGAGCGCTGGCCTGCGAACCAAAGGGTCCCTGGTTCGATTCCCAGTCAGGGCACATGCCTGGGTGGCAGCCAGGTCACCAGCAGAGGGCCACGCAAGAGGCAACCACACATTGATGTTTCTCTCCCTCTCTTTCTCCCTTTCTCTCAAAATAAATTTAAAAAATCTTTAAAAAAGTGTTTTATTAATTATGCTCTTGTAGTTGTCCCAATTTTTTTCTCTCCTTTATCCCCTCTGCCCTTCATCCCTGCTCCTACACCGACCCCCTCCCCGCCTTAGTTCATGTCCATGGATCATTGATACAAGGTCTTGTGCTTCTTCATTTCCTATACTATTCTTAACCTCCCCCTGTCTATTTTGTGCCTACCAGTTATGCTTCTTATTCCCTGTACCTTTTTCCCCCATTCCCTCCCTACCCCTCCCCACTGATAACCCTCCATGTGATCTCCATTTCTGTGATTCTGTTCCTGTTCTAGTTGTTTGCTTAGTTTTTGTTTTTGTTTTTTTAGGTTCATTTGTTGATAGTTGTGAGTTTGTTGTCATTTTATTGTTCTTAGTTTTTGATCGTCATCTTTTCCTAAGTCCCTTTAACCTTTCATTTAATAAGGGCTTAGTGATGATGGACTCCTTTAACTTTACCTTATGTGGGAAGCACTTTATCTGCCCTTGCAATCTAAATGATAGCTTTGCTGGATAGAGTAATCTTGCATGTAGGTCCTTGCCTTTCATGCCTTTGAATACTTCTTTCTAGCCCCTTCTTTCCTGTAAGGTTTCTTTTGAGAAATCAACCTCATAGTCTTATAGGAAATCCTTTGTAGGTAATTGTCTCCCTTCCTCTTGCTGCTTTTAAGATCCCTTGTCTTTAATCTTGGCAACTTAATTATGATGTGTCTTGCTGTGTTTCTTTTTGGATCCAGCTTCTTTGGGTCTCTCCAAGCATCCTGGACTAGCTTAGCTAGTTCCTTTACCAGATAGGGGAAGTGTTCCTTCATTATTTGTCAAATAAGTTTTCAATTTCTTGCTCATCCTTTTTCCCTTCTGGCACCCCTATCATTTGGATGTTGGAAAATCTAAAGTTGTCCCAGAGGTTCCTCAGCCTCTCCTCACTTTTTTGAATTCTTGTTTCTTCATTCTGTTTTGGTTAATGTTTATTTCTTCCTTCTGCCTCAAATCATTGATTTCAGTCCTGGTTTTCTTCCTCTCACTGTTAGTTCCCTGTGTATTTTTCTTTATTTCACTTTGCATAGCCTTCACTTTTTCTTCCATTTTGTGACCATACTCAACCATTTCTGTGAACATCCAGATTACCAGTGTTTTGAATTCTGCATCTGATAGGTTGGCTATCTCTTCATCGCTTAGTTTTATTTTTGGAGCTTTGATCTGCTCTTTCATTTGGGCCACTTTTTTTTTTTTTGTCTCTGGTGTGTCTGTTATGCTGTATGGGGAAGAACCTTAGGTATATGCCAGGGCTGGGCAGCCCATGTGCTGCTTTGTGGTACTATGTGTGGGGGAGCTGTATGAGAGGCAGCAGTGCCACTAGTGGGCTCTTGATGGCTTTCAGTTACTTTCCCCTGCTACCCACAAGCAAATTGAGCCCTTTTGGTGCTGGTTCCTGGGAGGGTGGGTTTGTGTACATTCTATGACCCTGTGGGCTCCTCCAGTGAACTCTCTCATGAGGCTGGGCATTTTGCCTGCTGCCACAACCCCCACAGGTTTTTACAGCCAGAAGTGTTTAGGCTTTCTTTTCCCATGCTGGGACACTGGGTTGCATGGTCTGTCTCACTCCCCTGTTCTTCCTACCAGTTTATCTGCATTCAAGTGTGGGACCGTCAGCTGCTGTCTTGCCTGCCAAGTCCTCCAGCCCCTGCCTAGCTGCGTCCCCTTTGCCCCGGCTTCCCATCTCTGTCTCTGTCCCACCTACCAGTCTGAATGAACGTTTCTTCAACTCCTTGGTTGTTGGACTTCCATGTAGTTCTATTTTCTGGCAGTTCTGGTTGTTTTATGTTTTTAAATTTGTTGTTGTCCTTCTTTTTGTTGTGCAAGGAGGCAAAGTGTATCTAACTAAGCCTCCATCTTGGCCAGAAGTCCTCTCTTTGTATCTTTTAATAGCTAGCATCTTCACAGATTTTCTGTTTTTCTTTCTCTGAGTATTTTCATGACTTTTCAGAAAATCACAGGCTGATATATGGATATTACATTTGTCTCTCATATTCACCTTAACTTACAAGGTGAGAAGTCAGCATTTGTTGAAAATCTGAGAGGACAGGCATGTGATGATTTTATGAATCTACAACATTACCTGATATTTGCTTACAATTCCATATGTATTAGAAATAAGATGAGAAGTTATTTCAGAACACAAAGACAAGAGAACTTTTGTTTTAGAGGACAACAAAAAGAACTATTTTTTGTGTGTTTTTAAGGTCTATATCACTGCTTTTTAAAATAATATAAACCTTAAATACAGAAAACAATTATTTATTATTAAGATCATATGGAAAAATTAAAGTTTATTTTCTATTTGATCATTAAAATATGGTGATCATTATTACTCAGGCTTTTGTACAAAATATTACACAATTTTGATGAGATAAAAGCTTAAATATTTTGAGGTTGGAAATATAAATTAAGCAATTTCCTTCTGGAAAAATATTTATATAAAATGACAGTGAAATCTAGATCAAGGTTATGAAATATTGATGCTCACATGAATTTGAATATATTACAATTAAATTATCATATTCTTAAATGCTGTAAATGGATCAAATAAACCTCTGATATTTGGAGAAGAAGTAAAGCTTTTGAGAAAAGAGGAAAACAATATCAGTGATAATAACCAATAGGAAAGATACATACATAGCATTTTACAGGCAATAGTTCAGGTTAAATCTGAAAATAGACATACGTTCATTAGTGTGAGGCTGGTACTTGGCAATAGGTAGAGGTGGTTAATGTCATATGTAGATACAGGGGAGAAGACTCATAATCTGACTAAGGAATGGTTTCTGAGGTGTGTGGCCCCACCAGGTATTACTGCAGTATCTAGGATAAAAAAGAAATGCTAAGAGATAGCTGGGCAGGTAGGCAGATGAACAAAGCACATTTCAGGAGTATTCAGCAGTAAGTGACATAAACAGTTGGATTGTTGTCCATCTAAAGACTGTTTTTGTTTGTTTGTTTGTTTTTCTGCTGCTAAGCTTGAATTCAGGAGTTGTACTTAGTTGTAAAAGTTTTTGCAGTAGCAAAGCAGGATCCTGGTATGCGAAGAAGAAGAATACTGGGCAGGTCTTTAAGACAGGGCCTCCTGGGAAATGAGATGGGAACTAAAATAATTGAAGCTTAGATGTATTTCTATAATGTTAGGTCAAAATAGAACTAGAAGCATCAGTTGATTTAAGGATGAGTCATCTACTAAACTAAATTTTCTACTTTAAAGACATTCTAAATCTAAAACCTGGGACAGGGCCGAGTGGAATCAAATACTTCTCCTGTGGATGGGGGAAAGGTAGAGAGCGAGGGTAACTGAAAGAGTTCTACCTCTTCTATATACGCCTTCTATGTTTAACCCTCACATGAAAACACTGCAAGGGAAAACCAAGTCAAATCAAATCAACATAACAGAATAAACCTTACCTCACTGTCTGAATACTTGGAAGGAGATCTGCGAGAATTACAAATTCCTATTCACCCCTGACTAAGTGACATGATTTGCTTAATAGAAACAATTTATTTCCTTTAAAAATGATTAGCTCTCTGCTAGGTAATTTTTGGTGTATTAGATAGAATTCCTGTTTGCAGTATAGCTGTGGATCATAAAATGATGCAATGAACAGCAATATACTTACCTGTGTTGGGGGCATTGGTTTGTTAATTGGCTTTGGTATTTAAGTAATTGTGTTTATAAGGTAGCAGGTATACAGAGTCAAATGCACCTACACACACGTGGAGGCAGTGGCTGCTTGTGAATTAAACAATAGTTGCAGCTCAATTTATTCTGCTTGAGGGGAAAATTAAGTGTTGTGAAAAATGAGTCCATTAATTTGGTGCTACTTAATTTATTTATTTTTAATGAGAAGTAAATACTAAACTAGCCTAGGAAACAAACATAGAAAATTATGTACATCAAATGGGAAAAACGTAACAGAATTTCAGGGGTCAAAAGACTTTAAGAGCATGACTTTCAAGAGAAAATTGATCAAAACGTGTGGTCAGTAAAGATCATGTAAGCCCCCACACCACCCCCCACCCCTTTCCACATTCAGTACCTGAAAATTACTTAGGAAGCTTCATTCTAAGGAGACAAAAGAAATACAGTTTTGTGAAGGAGAGAAAATCATTGTATTAGGAGTCTTCCCTTTCCTTAATCTGTGATAAATTCCTTTTTCAAGATTTCCTGTCATACCATCTCCTGAGTCAGCCCCTAGAGCACAAACGAAGAGAAGCAGCTGTATTAGTGTTGTCACCTTGAAAGGTGAATGGGCTGCCAGTTTCAATATTGTTGCCACTAACTTACATAGCTGAGAGCCAAGATCCATGGGCACTGTCATTCAATGATAGGGTTATGTACTGCCATAGAGAGACTCCTAATGATGGTTCAGGGTCATCTTTCCAAGATTAGGTTTCTGTTAAGACCATCATTCTTATAAAATTGACTTGAAGAATTATTGTCCACTAAGTTCTAGATAAAGTAATAATTATTTATAGTCACACTATATAGAAAAGTGACAGCATTATTGCTGAATAAACACACAAAAAGAGAACTTGTTTAATTAGGTGACAGGAGAAGGAATCATGTTTGGAATTTTAATGAGAACCATGATTGAAAACTTTTGGCCTTTGGCCAACTAGGTAAAGGCAAAACTTTAAGTGTCTTTAGAAATGAATGCAGAAGAATTTGGTAATGAGGTAGAAAAAATTGAAAGCAGAAAAAAATGATACTCATATTTCTAAATGAGGTAGATTATAGTCTTCCTGTTTTCACTTTTTCCTTCTTCCTTTATTTTGGGTCAGTAACATCAAAGTCACCTCAACAATTGCATTGACTCTGTAAGTGCAAAGTAAGCAAAGAATTATGTCTGGAGCTAGATTTTTTTATTGTTTCACTAGACAGTGTAGAGAGATAAATAGCTTAGGTTATGCTAAAGCCGTAAGCAATTACTCCCCTTGCCCCATATTAATAGCTTAATTTAACAAGTTTTTCCTTATTCGTGCAAGTCTATCATGGATCTGGGTGACCCTCCAAGAAGCTTCTCTCCATACTGAGCGATCCAAACTATTTCACTTTTTTTGTCTTGTCAAATGAACTCGTACAGAGTCTGAAGGCTTTGGCTAGACATACACTGTAAATATTTATTCAAGGGTCTTAGGGTTTATAAATCAGAAACACAACCAGGCAATACATAGAGTGTTCCAAAGAAGAAAGAAAGGTATGAATTCTTATAGTAAAAAATACATTCCTGAGAAGAATGCCTTCTTACCTTCTGGATTAGTCAGAGACATTAGTCATGTGTCAAGTGATCTAGATGATGGATGCCAGGGAGTCTGGCGAATGGGTACCAGGAGGTCTGGTCTCATCCCGTGGTCTGGATAATAGATGTCAGGTAGTCTGGATACGTGAGTCCTGCAGAGAGTAAACGGATAGTAATCTGGAGGTCTGATGCATGTCCAGGCATTGACACAGGACTGGAGAGTTCAAAAGTTTAAGTTTTCAGGCTAGTTAAAACAAGAATAGAATTGTTTCTTCATGCCTCAACCTACTTGATTTTGGTAATTTAGCAACTGGACTATAGTGACTCCTTTCTGTTTTTTCAATCCATTCTTCAGGTTCCACCATCTCATATGAAACCAACTAAGTATTCTAACTTAAAAATGACCTGTGTCTCATAGGCTTATATTTGCTGATGAGTCACTTTTTCACACCTAATGTCTTGGAGGAGGGGAAAGACAACCTTTTTGTTATCTGGAGGTAAAGATGCAGAGTTAGGGAACAGTTTTGTGCTCACAATAGGCATTTATTGGAGTGTTAGCAATTATCATATAGAGTTGATAACTATATCCTACACTAGGCATTTAAATCACCATATTTAAAATAGAACACAATTCCAAGATTCTTCATTTATTCTCTCAACAATAATAAAAATGGAGTCACAGGGTGTCAAATGGTTCAACCAAAGACCACAGGGGAATTAAAATAGAGAAGTTCATTACTGGTAAGTCCTGGAGAGGGTACACTGCATGCCTCAAGGAGCCCCATGCGAAGGTCAAGGCAGGGGACACAGGCCTTTGTTAGGGTCTGTGGTTGGAGTTTTGGGGTTCCTGAGCTAAAGCTGGATTGGTGTATACAACCTTAAAAGAGAAGGGTTTTGGTGACCTCTATGGCAGTCTTATCTAAAGGGAGCACAAAGAAAAAGCCCTGGGTGGGGGTAGTACAGGGACACTGTTTGTCACTGAGGGCTGTGGGGGAAGACTCTGCAGGCCGTTTCCTAGGGCATGCTCTTGCATGACAAGTTCGAGGCCCCCTGTAGGCCTCTTGGTCAAGCAACATGTATGCCGAGACAGCAGTACCTTAGAGTAGCTTAACTACATTCTTAACGCATATGCTTGATTCTCCTCTTTCCCATTCTATTTACTGATCATAACAGTTTATGTTTTTCTGGCAAAAATATTTGTAAATACAAATACTTGTTATAAAAGCTTAGGCACCCTAGATTCATTTTAGGACTACATATTTGTTTAGTCAACAAATTCTAAGCCATTATTTGCCAGCTAACTTTTTTTTTTTTTTATTCATGTGTTCTTTCTTTTTACCAAGCATTAGTTTTTGAACACTGGTCATTGCAGCATGAATAGAAATAGTTATTTTCTGAGAAAATGGATATGATGCAGATATTGACTTTTGTTGCAGTGAACACAGAGATTTATGGACCTGGAAGATAAGGTCAATTTCTGCCTTGAGGGGCAATAAATCTAGATGTTCAACAAAATATAAAGTCAATATTTGTGTTAACACCTGTGTTTTGAATACCTGTCCAAAGTCTCTGGAAATTACTCAGTAGCTGAATTTTTCAGTCCTCGGAAAGTGTAATTATAAGCAGACCCTGAGAAGCTCTCAAAGGTTTAACACTAAGACCAAAATAAATCAGTGAAGACTGAAAAGTGGAATGTATGAATTATGTAGCAGTCTCTCTCATGAAAGAGTGGTATTTTCTTTGATATATTAAAAACTTTAAAAAATATGTGATTCATTTAAGTATATAATTTGCTTATTAATATCATTCTTCTGAAGTACATTTTAACAGCTAAAGGCATACATAACATGCCTAGATTTCTAAAGCGCATAAATAAATGTTACTTCCTGAAAAGATTCAGGTTGCCCTTTTTGTCTCTTTAGACTTCTTGGGCTTTTCTTTGCAGATGTATCACTGGCTTTTTAAGTACAGCACTCATGTTATTACATTGTTTGTTTCCTTAGGCACAGACGCTGTATTAGTACAGTTGCATGGCTGGTTAGAGTATCCCCCCTATTAAGAAATATGCTGTGATGTATAGACTGCATAGTTTTGATTTTAAGAGGCAAACTTTTCAGAAAGGACTTGCAATCATCCAAAAAAAAAAAAAAAAAAAGAAAGAAACACAAAAAACAAAAAACAAAAACTAAGTATCTTTCACCAAATATCCCTCCCTGTCAACATTCTGGTAGTGATTTGTCTACCTTCCAAATCACTGGGCCAAGTTTTGCAGAGTTCATTGACTTTTTTTCTGTTTTTAATCTTCTACTTTTAATTCACAATAAATCTCTGAGCCCATGCATTTAACTTTAGCCTCTCCCTCTGTCATTGAAATAGCCAATATTTATTTTAATAGAAAAATCAAAACAAAACAGAAAAACAGCTCCAGAACTGGGAACAAACATTGGAAACTAGGAGGGAAGCTCAAAATAACAGGGGCTGAAGACAAAGTCAGACCATGAACAGTTAACAGGAGCAAGTGTTGATTTTGCACATGCTCTTGCAAAGTACACTCTTGCCATAGTCCCTAAGGAGTGAGATTTCTGTGAAAGCATCACTCCTAGTTCAAACTGGTCACGGAGGCCATGCTGAGTAAAGACAAGACACTGTTCTACAAGGCTTCTGAGGTAGGTGGACATACTGGCTCAGAAAAGCCTACTCCAGCTAGCATTCAGAAAAATTATTTAACATGACAGCTGGGCTATCTTTCTTACTACTTGCCATGGCAACTGGATCTGTTATCCTTCTATCTTGCAGATTAAGGTTTTAAAAAACAAAACAAAACAAAACAAAAAACATTTTCTTTTTAAATATGAGTCTGATTGTCTATAAACATTATCTGAAAGAACAATCTTGACATCCCAAACTGAAAGTGCATTGATCACCCTCTACTTGTAGCAAACTGAGAAAAATTTCCATACAAAAGAGATTAAAAACTAAAACCAAAGTTAGGGTTTTAAATTATCATAGCACAGTTATATAAGTAATGGAGAAAACTTAAATCATCTCTAATTTATATTATGAATGTGATTTGAGAGGATATTTATTCAATCTATGAAATAAAAGTAGGCTGAGATCAGAAAATATTGCTTTTAATTGGAGAAGCACATTATTGGAATTAAAACTCCGCCACTGTTACCACTGTTCTAAATTCTATAATTTGTACGTGAGAGACTCAACAAAAAAAAAAGTAATTCAAAATTGTTAAAGGTAAAAAGAATGAGCAAAAATACCAGTTAGTGGAATGAACGGGAAATATCAGTGGCAATATGACCTTCAGATTAAGTGGCATTCAAGGGCAAAAGCATTAAATGAGGGAAAGATTACAACAATGATCAGCCCAGATGTCTTAATCCCATTATTATAACAACTCAGCTGCTCAAAGACTGATTTCTTTTGTAACTTTTCCTTTCTATGTTACTTGATTTAACTTCAGCCCTGGTTTAATCCAATTATCTGTCTTTTCCAGGCCTGGAAACTTGTTGCTGAATATGGCTAGAGAAAACCCACATAATAATACTGTCTAATCTCATGTTGAATTAATGACCACAGACTTCAGGGAAGCCCTTGGTGCTGCCAGGGAATAACCTAATTTGCTCTATTCTGCTCCCTTAAAGGCCTATTTCATATCTTTTCTTGGCTACCTCATAATTCCATCACTTTGTCCTTTCTCCTCGCTATCTGCTGATGACCTTTCTTCTTACTTTGCTGTGAACACTGAAGCAATTAAAAGGAAATTCGCACTTCAGCAAGTATAGTGACTATTCTGTCTGATTACATACCCATGCATACATGCCGGCCCTCCTGCTTTTGTGAATCTATTGTCTATGATCCTATCTAAAGTAATCTCTCCAATTAAACTTCTCTGTAAGTCTGGAGTTTAAAGAAGAGGACCAGTGGAGAAATATACATTTGGGAGGTGCTAGCATATAGATAGTATTTGAAATTTAAAAAAGTAATTATATAATGGTAGTTAACATGTGTATAGGGATTTTAATAGGCCAGATATTCATATACAACATCTACTTGAATGTGGTTGGTAGAGTAATAAAATAGGTGTAATAATTTATAGTTTTAATTTGAACATTTCACATAAAATGTCATAGGTGTGCTTGAGTGTGATATTGTTATGTTATAGAATTACATGCTTATGATTTTGTAATAAAAGATTTTGTAATAAAAAGGGGGCGCTGTTTGTATCAGACTATGTATATTAGCTCACTTAACACTGACAAAAGCCTTATGAGGTAGGTATTATAATTCTTATTTTGCAGTGATGAGCCTCCTTAATTTTCTTAATGTTTCTATTTCTATGCCTCCAATCTCATTGCACGTGTTCTTCTACAATGTGATTTTGTCACTCCTCCATAAAGAAATGGAGCCTATTCTCTGCTGCTTTGCACCTGGGTTTTCCCTGTGATTGCTTCTATTTAGAGAATGTGGCAGACCTGAGGCTGTGACATGTCTAGGAATAGCCTTTAGCTGACCCGGCAACTTTGGCTTCCTGCTTCTTCGAAGCCAGCTACAATATAAGACCACAATTTTATGAAAAGACAAAGCTGCTGCATGAAGTAGCCCCTGGAGGATAAAAATAAGTCACAGGATGAGTGAGGTGCCCGATGGGTAGTGTTTGGGAGAGAAGAAGAGACCAAACAACATCAAAGTGTAGGACATGTGTGCAAAGAAAACTTTTTGGATATTCAGTGCTGTCAAGTCTTCAGCTGACTCTCATCCCAGCTGCTATCTGGCTATAATCATGTAAAAGACTCCAACTGTACTTTGCCCAGCTCAGCCCAGACAACCTACAGAATACTGAGAAATAAGAAATTCTTCTAGGGTGGCTTGCCACGTATTAACAGATAATCGAAATGAGGGTAGGGTGGGTGGTGGTAAAGGAAAGTAAAATCCAAGAAAGTTCCTATATTTGGGCTTAACCAGCTGGGTAAATAGTGCTGGCAACTGAGGGGAAAAGTTATGAGACTGAGTTGGAGGGTAAGACCGAAGGGTTATGTTTTGACCATTTTAAGGCTGAAATCACTGTTATATTATCTCTGTGGAGATAGTGGATAAATATACAGTGAGTAGTTATGACTGAAGATACAACTTTGGGAGTTTTGACATATAGATGATATTTAAATGCATGGGGGTATATGATATCCTAAAGCGATAGTGCATAATGAGAATGAAGTGGCTTAGGACAGAGAACTGGACCAATGTTTGGAGGCATAGAAATAGAAACATTAAGAAAATTAAAGAGGTTCATCTAATGAGACAGGAAGGCAACCAGGAGAATGCACCATTCAAAAAAACAAAACAAAACAGAAGAAAGTGTTTTAAGAAGGAAAGAGTGGTAAACTAGGTCAGAAATTTCGTAAAGGTTAAATGAGAAAACAGCAGTGCTCATTGGATTGGTCTACATGAGCATCATGTTAAACTTTGTATAGGTTTCTTTCTCCCCATCCCTGCAATCTCTACACCAAGAGAACCTCAGTATCTCCCATCAAGAGCAGCTTTAACCATCTTCCATTCTTACTCACTCTCACTATTTTGAGGCTACTCCTTTTCCCCCAAATCACTTTCATAATTCACTTTCATAATTTTACACTGGTGCTCTAAATCTCTCTTTTTTATGCAAGATAAATTTTCTTAATTAATAAATAGCACCAAAATATATGTTGATTTTATCCACCCACTTTCTCCACTGTACCAAGAGGACGCATCTCTAGTCACGGATGTACAGGCGCACCTCATTTTACTGAACTTCATTTTATTGCACTTCAGATGTGTGTTTTTTTTTACAAATTGATGGCAAGACCCTCCACCAACAAAAGGATTATTATTCTTCATTGCAATAACACGCCCACAATATTTGTGAGCTATGCCTGTATTCACTAGTTTTTCTAACCATGCCCTGACTATTTCTTCTGTTTCAAGTGTCCCTGTCTTCTTTTTCCCTCTCCAGATCTTTCAGTATCTAGGTAAAGTCATTCTTTCATGATGCTTTTTACATTTCTCTAGAGCAATGATTTTTAAACTATAGTTTGAGTTCTCTAAGTGAGCTATGAAATCCATTTAGTGTGTCCTGTCTTTATATAAAAAGTAGAAATGAATAGAAAAATAGAAGATGATAGGACAGGAAAGAAAGTATCATGTAGTAAAGATTAATATTGCATCATGAAATTTTTGTATCAGGCTGTTTTTGTGCCTTTGTGTATGTGGATGGGTGTAGACCTCTGTGCACAAGGGTAGGTGTGTTATGTGTGAAGACAGGTGTGTTATGCATATATGATCAGGACATAAAAGGTTTTTATTGTGGGTCACATTAAAAAAATTAAAAACCACTTCTCTAGTTTTGTAAGTCTTCTTCCTTAATCTTCCATTGACCTCTTTTCATCTGGCTCACTTTAATCGTTTATAGTATGCTGAATATTAAATTGTTATTTAATTATTTTGTGTGTATATATTCCTGGAAAATGTTCACTTACCTGTCCATTTATTTCTCACAAAAATGTGTACCTATTGCCTGTGATGAGTGGTTTTTTGCTGTTCTCTGGTTTTATAGTGATAAGTTCGTTGGACCCTTCCTCGTGAAGCTCATACAGGGAAAGACATTAATAAAGCCATCAGACAAAAAAACCTGACAAAATATAGTGAAATTAAATGAGAAAAATACATAGGAGATTTTAGAGAATATAACAGGCATAAAACTAACTTGGGCTTACTTGAAAAGTAATATTGCAACGGACACCTGAAAAGTAATTACAACTTAAGTAGGTGAAGAAAGTGAGCTGGGAAAGAGTATTCCAAGAAGCATAAATCTATTATTTAAGACCCTGAGGTAGACAGGAGCACAGCTTATTAGAAGAAGTGAAAGAAAGGCCCTTTGGAATGAAGTGAGTAAGAAAGAGACTGAAAGTGAGACTAAAGAAGCAGATAGAGAGAAAGTCATTCGTCCATAATGTCCTTATAGGTTGTGTACTTTTTTTCCTTTATCCTAAAAGTAACGTGAAACCTTTAAATCATTTTAATCTGGAGAGTAACAAAATCAGTTTTGTATTCTTGAAAAAACTTACTCTGTGGAGAATAGAGAGGAACGAGAGTGGTTGTGGAGATGTAAGGGGAGGAGGCTGTTGGCCTCGTTCATGCTAGAGATGATTATAAATTGAAGTAGGGTGGTGATAATGGAGATGAAAAAAAGTTGATGCATTGGAGGGATATGTAGGAAATAAAATTGATATTATTTAGTGGCTTATTGGATTGGAAACCTAATGAGAGGCATGTGTCAAAGGGTGAACTCCTAGGTTTTGGCCTGAAGAAATGGCGGGCTAATGTAGAAGAAACAAGCATGAGTACCATTTGGGATATGTGTAGTATGAGATTGATTCGAGACATTCAAGTGTTGGTGGGAGGCTGATAGAAGGATTTGGTACTCATGAAATTGTTGAAGGCTGGGGATTAAAATTTGTGGATTAGAACAATCAAAATAAAAAAAGGAAACAAAGCAAAACAGTGGAAAGAGGAGACCAAGATCAGGCCTCGAAAAATTTAAACTTTCAAAGGATAAGTTTAAGAAGGTGAGTTAGAAAAAGAAATTGAGAGTGTATTAAAAAAAGGAGAAAAATTTTCTCTTGGATTTAGCAACCCAGAGGTCTTTGGCTGACATATGATGGTTTATTTTAATAATATAGTGACAGGGAAGGTATTGAGCAAATTGGAAGAGTAAATGGAATATGCAAAGTATAAACAGTAAATACGAAAAACTGAGGAAGTCAAGGATGTTTCTGTTGTGGTGTAGGGATCATGCACATGTTACAGGTGCTCAATGAATATTTGTTGAATAAACACATTTTTTTGCACATTTTAACAGTTATTAGTATAATGTTGGAAAAAGGAGTTGACATTGAATTTTTGCAACTTATTAGAACTTTCATTTAATCCTTCCTAAACCATCCTATAAGGTAGGTGATATTGGTCTAATTTTTATATGAAAAATCTGAGATTCAGAGAAGTTTTCCGAGGGTCACACAATAAAGAAGTGGCAGAGCAGGAATATGAACCAAGTGTCTCTCTTGGAGTCTGTTCTTTCCTATAAAATGGCAACTTTTTGACCACAAAAGTCTATTTTTCGTAACTAAAGGAATTCCTAGGAATATACTCCTTGGATCTAACTTTCTCTGGCCCAATAAACCATATGTAGAGGTCCACTTCATGCAGAGATTCTCAACCATGGCTAAGCATTTATTCACCTGGAAAGCTTTTCAAAGAGATGAATGACCACGCCCCACCTCAGCAATGCCTTGAATGTACCAGGGAATCAATATTTTAAAAATGTGTCTCAGGTTTTTCTAATGTGCCATCAAAATTAAGAAAAATTGGTTTAGATTGTCACCAAATTACTAATTAATAAAAACAGGTAGGCCTATATTATAAACAAGTTTATTCCTATAGTATCTTCTTTGTTTTGATTCTGACTAAGTATATTTCTTTGGGAGGTAGTGGAGAACTCATCAGCTGGGTCCAAACAGCTGAACACATCTGCAGTAACTGCTGAGATTCTGAATGACACTAATGGCCTCATAAACTTGGTGCCTCTTCTGTGGCCCATCTTGATGCAGTGGTAGCCTGTCTTCAGGGCCTAGGAGCACGGTGCATATTCAAGACCTACTGATACAAATGCTTTTCACCTATGGTAAGGAGGGAAGACCTAGTTCTAACAGAATGTTACTATGCTGAGTCGAGCACCTACTGCTTTTTTTTTTTTCTTTTTTTCTGTTTTTCTTTTTTAATCAGTGTGTGTGTGCAGACTCTTTGAGCGGCAAGATTGTAAGCATTTCTTCTGGGTAGAAATGTTCATTTCTTTTCCTTGACTACATGAAGGATGACAGAAGCTGGGAGTAAAATATTTGTGATGTTTAATCTGCAAATTTATGTATTTGTATTTTCTTAATTGTTAGAGAAATTAAAATTAACTTCAAGTAAACACCAATACCAAGACAGAAAATATTTTCCGTCTTAGTTCAGGCCATGAATGAAAAATTCTCCTGGGGCGATGCAGGTGAGATTGAAGATTTCCACTTTCAGCTGCCATTCTCTCTTGCACTGCTGTGCCCTGCACTGCCTGCCGTGGGAGTAGAAGCTACAGTTTTTCACTTTTCAAAGGATGAAGTGTATTTGACATTATAACATAACAACCATTGTTAAAATGGTAACAAATAAATCATCATCATTCTTTCTTACAGTGTCAGTAGATTTGGGTTGTAACCTCTGGTGGGCTTGGCAAGAAGGTGGCACAAACATAATTCACTTTTATTAGCAAAAATTTGTTTGATTCCCTCTTCCTTATCCTTAGACTTTTAATACACTCTACATGTACCTTTTGAAGTAGCTGCTAGTCTATTGTCAAGAGAATTCTTTCTGTTTTCAATGACCAATCAAAAATAGTGATTTTTATAAAAAATTATATACTCATTTCCATTTACTGTAAATAATGGGCTAATGAATCTGGTATTTGGGGTTGGAAAGTTCAGAGAAGTTCCATTTTGTACAGTTATATTTAACTCTTCCTCACATAAACTTCAAATTTTTAGCCATACCACTAAGCTTTACATGGGTTTAATGAATAGGAACAAAAATTAGTAGCACTGTACCTTAAAATGCATTATCTTAGACTGATGAAACTACATAAATAAAGAACAATTGTAGAGTATCCATTCATAATTACACCTTAAAAAGTGATATCAAGTAAAGAATTTTTTTTTCAGAGTAAGAAATGTCAATGATAAAATAAGCAAAGAATAAAAGGCTGAGTTTTTTTGCCTTTATGAGTAGATATATTTGGAACTACGATAGGATATATGAAAATCATATAATTTTTCCCCTTTACTTTTCTCAGAAGATAATAAATAATGCTTAAGGGGGAGTTTCCTCTTATTTATGGCAATAAAGATTATTATGTACCATTTATTCTATGTTATTTTTAAAATGATTAGATAATATCTATTTTATCAAAATACGTTTTGTTCTAAACTTTTTAATCTAGTATATAAATGCAAGTATATACTGGCATTAAAAATTAACATGACAAATGCTTCTACTTACAGCCACATTGTTTAAAGCCTCAGGAATCTGGCCAAGCGAGAAAGTCCAGCCCTGCTTTTAGTAGCTGTAGTTTTAGAATCACTGCTGTAGCAAAACACTTGTTAAGAAAGGAAGGAATTTCACCGGAGCTTCTGGCTAGTACATTCCTTGTCCTTGCGCAGCGCTGCTACTGCTACATTCCTCCTGGGTTTTGAGGGCCGCCTTCCCCAATGGCCTCGAGTTCCCTGGGAGCCAGCCAGGCCTGTGCCATTATCGTTGTTCTCCTGACTGCGGCTGCTGGCAGCACGGGGGCTCCTCCACAGACCGTCTTTTCTTTTGTGTCTTAAATAGGTGGATTTTTCCCACAGCCTAGCCAAACTCAGGATCCTGACATCTAAGTCATTAAAGTCAGGGTTCTCAGCTAGTAGGCAGATTCTTTCATTTGAATTATTCATCAAAAATGTTTCATATGATTTCCTTTAAAAGTTTTATTGTTTTACACTTAATTTAGATAATTTACATAATTTTTATATAGGTGGGAGTTTTAGATTGAAGTTAATTTCATTTCCATAGGTATATTTTCGAGTTCTAACGTTATTAGTTGAATGAATTAGTCTATACAATCGAATGCTTTTTCAGCTTTGTGAAGAGTAATTAGCTATATTAGTATGAATTTATTTCTGAACCTATTCCATTAATCTTTATCTACCCCTTTTCTAATACTACACTGTCTTAATTAATGCACTTGATTCTTGCAGCTTTATTTTTCATTTCAAAAATTATTTTAACTAGTCTATCTTGTAGTAGCCTGTATTTATTTATATTTATATTATATGTATTTATAAAAATTTTGTTGAGATAGTGATAGGATTTTAATTTATTTGGGGAGAACTGACATCTTCCCTATGTTGAGTCTTCTAATATATATATATATATATATATATATATATATATATATATATATATAAACACACATACACATATAGACTTCATTTTTTCTTGATCTTATATTCTAACCCTGTCACTTTGCTAAAACTCATTTGTTAGTTCTAAGAGCATTTTGTTGATTACTTGGGATTTTCCATGTGGCTAATCTTTTTTTTCCATATAAAAAAATTTATTTTTTTCTTTCTAATCTGTATACTTTTATTTCTTTTTATTCTCTTATTGCAGTAAGGCTTCTGAATGATGTTAAATTTGCTAATATTTTGTTAAAGATTTTTATGTTGGCTTATTCAGAAAATTGGTGTATAATTTGTCATTCTTGTACTATTTTTGTCTTCATTTAGTATGAGAGAAGCATCAGTTGGTTGCCTGCTGTAGGCACATGAACTAGGGATCCAACCTGCAACCTATTGGTTTACCAGACATTGTTGCAAACAATTGAGCCACACTGACCAGAGCCGGAAACTTTTATTAAAAAAAAAAAAATTCAACAAAAGACTCCTATTATAACAAAATTGACTCAAGAAGAAATAGAAAATCTGGGAATATATATATATATATATATATATATATATATATATAAAATATATAAAATATTATCAAATCAAATTCAGAAATATGTAATAAATATAATACTCCATGATCTGGGGTTTGCATGAGGAGTTGAAGGTTGCTTTATTTTTATTTATTCACTTCTATTTATTTATTTTTCAATGTTCAGTTTCCATTAATAACCCCCATCTCCCTGAAGGATGGGCACAGGCTTCTAGGTGACAGCAAGAGATGTTCCTTGAAGATGTTGCACTGATCGAAGTGTTGAACATGAAGTTTTCAACATGTTGAAAAGCCCCCTCCCAGCAAAAGCACTCTGAAACCAGCATCTGGGTCCCTTTGTTGCCAGAGTCCAGTTTCTGCCAGGAATGTCACCTGTAGTCCACCTCCTAATCTGGACTCTGAGAAGGCAAGGTCCTGGCCTCGGAAGACACAGACTCCAGAAATGGAGCTGCTGTTGTAGGTTCCAAAGAGGATGATGTTGGCAAAAGGATTCTTCTTCCTCAGCTGTCCAGTCCCTGGAACATTCCAGTGCTGAGGTTGCTACTCGCGAAGGTCTGGGTGAATTCTCTGGGAAAGCAGTACTCAGAGTACCAGAGGAACCAGCCATCCTTATCAAAGTGCTCTGAAAAATACGGTGGCACACAGAGAGTCCTCACTGGAGTACTTGCACTTAGATTCATCTAACACAAAGGGACACTTGGACAGGTGAGCGAAGGGTTCCTTGGCCTTCGGCACAGCAGTCAAGGTTGTTTTTATATTAAAAATCAATCAGTTTTATTCATCATTAAAGCAGACTCAGAAGGCATTTTATATAGTATCTTAAATGCTCAAAATATATTTCACACTTAAACATTCATATTAAAAGCCCTTAACAAACCAGGAATAGAGGAAAGTTTCCTAATATGGTGGCAAAATCTGCAGTGGACATCATATGTGACTGTGAAAGGCTCAGTGTTCTCTAAGATTGGAATGTTGCATGTCATCGCCACTTCTTTTCTTCATTGAATTGGATGGAAGTCCAGGTCAGTGCAATAATATTAATACCTAAAAAAGACCTAACTAAATAAATGACCAGGGTGTGTACACAGATTATCTAAGGAATCTACACAAAGCCATTAGGATCAATAAATGAGATAGGAAGGTTGTAGGATACATGGTCAATTATACAAAATCAGTTGTAGTTCTGTATATTAGCAATAAAAATTGGAAATTAAAATAAAAACAAGACTTTAAAAGTAGCATTCATATTCATGAAATAATTAGAAATAAATTTAATAAAATGTCAGACCTATATATTAAAAACAACCATATAATGTAGAAAGAAATTAAAGTGAACCTAAAAAAATGGAACTATGCATCATGCTCCTTAATCAGAAGACTCAATGTTGCCAAATGACAACTCTTCATAGATTAGTCAACATATTTACTATAGTCCCAGCTGAAATCTCATCAAAGTTTGTACATAAATTGATGCATTTATTCTAAAATTTGCATGAAGATACAAAGGACATGAAATAGTCCTAATAGTTAAGGAGGACAGACTTGGAGGATGTACTACCAAAGAGAGCTCTGAAAGGTGGTAGGGGAAGACGAACTGGTTTAATGTCCTCAGGACTGTAGGAACAATACAGTAACATGGAGTCTAACGTTATCCTACTCTACGGAATGTGCCACCCAGACCTGGCAGTCCTTGAGCCTCAAACTTGTAATAGGAGGTAGACCAAGAAAATAAAGAAAGAAAATATGCTCAATAAAAAAATTACATGTAAACTGAAAGCTGTATTTGCAATTTATTTGTTTTACAAAATATTTTAGGATGTGCACATTGTATACTTTATAGCACAGAAAAAATTATATCTACTTAGTTGAACAACTCTAAGGTCTCACTGCACATTAAGCAGTACACTGATTTTAGGGAAATTTACTAGTGACTCTGGGTTATGTTGCAATCTATGGAACAAAAAGGAAACCTACTTGGAATATCATCAATTTGAGCATAGGCTTTAGGAAAACTACATTCTCTCAGATTTTCACGGAAATCAGTATTGATGAAATAAGCATCTGTTTTATTTATTTTCAATATGCTTCATTTATTACTAGAAAAACCTCTAATTTTAAATTTCATTGTTAAATCCTTAATATATTTTTAAAAATATTTTATTTATTTTTAGACAGAGAAGAAGGAAGGGAGAAAGAGAGGGAAAGATACATCAATTTGTGGTTTCCTCTCGTGAGCCCTCAAGTGGGGACCTGGCCTGCGACCCAGGCACGTGCCCTGACTGGGAATCGAACTGGTGATCCTTTGCATCGCAGGCCAGTGCTTGAGCCACTGAGCCACACCAGCTAGGGCAAAGCCTTAATATTTTTTATTTATTATTTTTTACTGTGTTCATCATACATATATTAAATTTATAATTTGTTGCATATTTTTAACTTTGCATGAATTCCTTTAAAATTTTTTTTTTTATTTACTGTTTTCAGAGTGAGAGGGGGGAAAGAGAAAGAGAAAACGTTAGAGAGTGAGAGAGAAAGACATCAATTTGTATATTGGGATGATGCCCTAACCAACTGAGCTATCAGGGCCCCTTGTATAAATTCTAATGAGACTTTTGAAGTTTATTATTTCAAAAAATTTTTACACATTAACCATATGTATTTTATTAATGAATATTAATAATGGCTATTATTTGTTGAGAATTTACTATGTGCTAGGTACTATATTTAATTTTTATATGAGATACACAGATGCTTTAAAGTTTTTGAAATCATTTTTTTGACATCCTTCCCTAACATTTTTTTATATTGCTTATTTTTCCTAATGTTTTCCACAAATAAATTTGCTATTGAAATTTATTAATCTTATTATTTGATTAAAAAACTAGATATATGAATTCAAAGTTTAGTTAAAATTCTTAAAGATAATAGAGGTGATTCTAGGAAGAAACCTATGAACATAGGTTTTTTTCACAATTTTGGTTATTTCTCTCTGTGTTTGAATGCATTTATTTGCAAGTCATTTTTTAAAGGAATCAAGTTACTATGGAAAAAGATGACATGCCAAGATTTTATTGTGTATCATTATTGTTAAATTACAAGTAGAATGCAGACACATTCATGTTGAGTTTAAGGTTATGTTCTTATTTACTTTGATGCTTGATCTCTATATACTGGTCCATGAGCAGTTTCTGAATACCAGGCGAGGCCGTGGGCAGAGAGCAGGAACCTTCCTCATCCTTTCTCTTGGTTTCCCAGTTCCCTGCATTCCTTCCTTTAATTGGGTTAGTGATATGTTAATAGGAAAATTTGCTCTGAGATAATATAACCTGTAAAAATTTATTCAAAGAGATTTTTGCAGTTCTTAAAGATGAGAAAGTTGTTGGTTTTGTCCTGTCTTAGAAAATGTTAACTTGTGCATAAAGGAGAGATCTCAAGCTAAACTGGGACTTATCCCTCAGTCACCGTCTACCCTGAAAGAAGTGGCCGGGATTGCTGAGAGGATTAAAAATGACTTTCTGCTTTATTCGTTGCATGGCTCAATTCTCTCTGCTTTAAGCAGAAATTTTCTACCGTCTTTTAAGAAGAGCATTCCTCGATAAACAGAGCATGCTGAGCATAATTTACCCTTTTCTTGATGACTCAGGCTCATGATAATGAACATTGGTTAGTATACTCAACTGCACTGAAAGATGCCCCTAAGAGCTACTAAGATATGCAGTACTGTTTGTCCCGACTAACTAACTGTTCCCAGATGACCTAAATGTTCCAGACTGTAGTCGCTCCTCAGTGCAATGTACACTAAATAGAAAATATGTTTTCGTGGACTGCAGGGCGATATTTGCTGTTGGGCTAGAGCGGAACGTGATGCTGGTATTTGTCTTTGTTCTTTGAAGTGAATACCCCTGCCCAAATTTTACCTGCTCCAATAAGCTTTGCTGTTACCATTCCAGATGTACTGGGGGTTGGCATAAATGACTATTACCATGAGTAACAAGATAATTTGGTCTCAATGCCAAATGTAGCATATATGCATGGGGCAGGATCACCAAGACAAAGGACTTTGTACTCGCAGCTTATGGAGAACTCCGAAGTGAATCTCTGTCCCCAAATCATACGAGCAATGAAAATTTAGTTTTGCAGTGATGCATGGTAAGGGTCAATCAGGGGAAGAGTGGTTATTTTGAAGATTCAAATATTTTGAGAAGGGGGTTGGTTTAATAGAGTTGTCTCAGTGGGCAACTCTGAGCTTTTATAAGAAGGTACCTTGAAGACATTGACCACTTGAGAAGCAAGAAGAGTGAAAACATAGGAAGGAGAAAGTAAGAAAAAAAAAAAGACAAGCAAAATCTCAGTGCAGTTTTTTTCCCCCAATTTACTTTTGGAAATAAATACTTTTATGTATATAACCTTTAAATATAAAATATATGCACACTGCAATTGAATGAAATAGATCACAATAAATGTATTAAAAGAGTTTGTTCTTTAAAGGAACTCCAAATTTAATTTTTAAAAAATCAATAATTTAATTCTATAGTTAAAGAAGTTTTTTTTTTTTTTTTTGGACTATCAATATGAGATGGTTTTTATGTATGGTACTTTATATAGTTCCTATTTTACAAACATTATATATACTTTATTAAAGTGGTCAAGGTGCTAAAACCAAAGAGTCCTGTCGCTCTAGCCTGGGGAAAGAAGGGATTGGTTAGGAGATGGATCCGCCATCCTCCCAGATCGCGGAGCGCCTGAGTGAAAAACCTCTTTCTTTTGGCACCAAACTGATTATTGTCAGAAGCTTTTGTGATTATTCTTTAGAATTTCTAATGTATCTTGTCACGAGTTGGAAATGGATATCTTGGTATCATGTTGAACTTCAAAGATGTTAAGAGAAAATAATTAAAACAATGGTTACTATCCTAAAGGGTGATATTTAAAAAAATTATTGAAAATGCAGTAAAAGAATATCTTACATTGGTATTACAGTGTATAGTTTTGAAAGTAACTTATGAAGTATGTATTTTGATTTCCATAGAACTCTGTGATATGGAAAAACAAAACCTATGTCTTCCATTTTATAGGGAAAGGCAACTGAGGCCCAGAATATCCAATTTCTATTAAAAGTAACACAGCTAGCACATTGTAAATTTAAAAATATAATTAATTCTTAGTTTTAGAAAACTGGTCTTTTTACTGAAGATGAATCAAAACACTTTGCCTCTGGATACTTAATTCTCTGCTCTAAAGCACACTACTGCCTATAAAGCCAGCCATATTGGTACATTATTCGTAAGCCTTTAAATGTGAAAAAATAATTTAAATATAAGATATAAAATATAAAAAGGTGGGAATAATATTTTCCATCTGTTGTTAAAGATGGTTAATATTATAAGTTTGCTAATTACAATAAATATTTTAGGTAGCTTTGCATTTGACACATCTATTAACCAAAATAAAATCATTGTTTTTATATTTCATGGAAAAAAGTAATTAGTCTGTGTACATATGCTGTTTGTGTTGCTTCTTTTAAATCTATTTCTAGCTCAATGCTTAGAAACAATGGTGGTAACTGTCATTATAATGCTCATAAACAGACAGATCTGTTGAAAGACATTCCAGATGTGTACCCGTTACCATAAAATAGCCAGTCAGAGTGTCGGGGAGGCTTCGTCGTCTGCCAAGACGGTGGCAAGGGGTAGTTCTTAAACCGAGTGTGTGAAAAGCCAGCAAGGTAATTGGACAGAGCAAAGCTCTCCCCACTTCCAGTGCCAGATCGGAGACGGGACCGGGGAAGGCAGGCACATGGGCCATGGAAGTAAACATTGTGCAGGGGGTGGTGCTAAAACCAAAGAGTCCTGTCGCTCTAGCCTGGGGAAAGAAGGGATTGGTTGGGAGATGGATCCGCCATCCTCCCAGATCGAGGAGCGCCTGAGTGAAAAACCTCTTTCTTTTGGCACCAGCATCTGCTGCACTAGCTTGGCTTTTGTGGAGACAGGCAGCCAAACCTCCATGTTTGTTCGGTTACATACATGTTATTCATTCACAGTCCACATTTATAATATATATTCTTATTATACAATTAAACTTCCAGTGCTTTTGGCATAGCTAAAAACCCCTCACTACTTGAAAATTGATTAAAAATGAAATCTAACGATTTGCTGCCTATAAGAATTTATAGCAAATAAAACAAAGTGACTTAAGGCTAAAAGTAGTATGATGAATAATAATTTGGCAAGCAGACATAAAGAAGCCAAAGAATATAGACAGGAAATTCAAGCAAAAAATGTTTAAAAGGGTAGAGACCGTCATTTTTGTAGAAAGTGTTAAGTTAGCTTTTTCTGTATTTCCGAAGAGCGGATATTTTCATGAGGTTATATGATGATTCCAGAATAGGCTTTGGCAAACTGTGGCCTGTGGGCTGGCTACTTGTTTTTGTAAATAAAATTTTATTGAAACACAGCCCCGCCTCTTCATTTATATACTGCCTGGGGCTGCTCTACCTTTCCAACACACATTTGAGTAATGTGACAGAAAACATGTCTTGTAGTCCTAAAATATTTACTCTCTGGCCCTTTAAAGGAAAGAACAGAGGACTAAGGACATTTTTGTATTAATAAGTTGTATCTGTGTTAAGAAAAGGTAATCAACAAAACATTGACAAGGTTTGACCACAGTGGACATTTTACATTCTTGGCTGGTCAACATTTGGCATGCTTTTTATTTTCCTTGTTGCTTCTCGAAAGGGTAAAATCTAAAGCGTTATTTTCAGCTATGAGTCAGTGCTACCAATCCAGTTAGATTATTGCGAGACCTGATTGCAGAAAAACTGTTATTTGTAACTAAGGGCTCTAGTTGATAAAGTGATTCTGCTTATGAATATAAAGGAAAAATCCTAAGGCAAGTACGATTCAGTATATTATTAATGAAATATTACAACTTGATCTAGTATTGCAGGAATCAGTTGTGATGAGATTAAATGTTTCCAAAAATCCACATATATTTTAATATCAATATAAACTAGGATGAAAAATATATGACTTCAATATGATAAAGAATATACCTCACAGGGGGAAAATGCTGCTTTGTAGTGAAACACTGGAGGCATTTCTACCATAATCACTAAAGACATAAGAGTTAACATTATTTTTTTACTTTCACTAACCTAACATGAAAATAAAATAACAGGTGTGTATATTAGAAAGGAGGGACTTAGTATCAAAGCTGGTAATGATGTTTCTGTAGGAAATCAATGCGAAAGAAAAAAAAAAAGTGGGAGATCAAAAAAGCAAATTAAAAAATATATATTCCATGTGTCAGTAGATCAATGAGAATTCTGCCAGAGAATTAGAACTACTACAATTATGGAAATACAATATTTGACTTAGAAATTGAAGTTTACATATTCTGGGAGAAGCTGAAGAAAACTTACAAAAAAGGGCACTGACTGGGAGGGAAAATGGAGACGTCTGTAATAGTGTCAAAAATAAAAATAAAGAATAAGGAAAGGGCACCGATCAAAGGAATAGCAATTAATCACAACCCCCTTAACACAAGCCTACCGAGGATGAACGGAGTTTAGGGGAAGTCTGAGAAGCTGTCCATGACTGGCTACCAAAGTGAATTGGCCACGGGGGTTTGTGGAGAGGTCTGGAGATTGCACAGAAGTTGTTGCCTCTTTAAAAACATCTGTCTCTGGATGAACTACTTCTTCTCTGTGGGATCTGCCCACTTGGTGGGCTTCTGTCTGGTGGGAAACATGGAGGAATGGGTGGTTGGCCAGGCAAGAAGTTGGAAAGATGAGGAGGGAAGAGAACAAAGACAGATGCCTTTCAAGGAGCAGTCATCACTGGATCTATCAACCATGATCCATCTGTGGGTAATGAATGGCCAATGCTTTATATTTGCTTCCAAATCTCATGCAGAACCTTTGGAAATATTCTTTGGAAATTTTCATGTAGCATAATATAAGGAAAATATTATTTAGAATAATATAAATATATTTCTCAGACTTATTTTGAGGCAGTAGTGCCAGGTTGACAACAGACAATCCAGTACAATCAGCAACAACACAATGGAAAATACAGGGTTGGACAAAAGTAGGTTTACAGTTGTTTTTATTAAAAATAATACAGTAATTAATAATTAATGTTACAAAAATAAACTGTTTTGCATACTCACAACTGTAAACCTACTGCTCCCCCACCCTGTATAATGAAACAATGTTTTTCTTACAAAGAAAACTTCTGGTCCAGATGATTTTACCGATAATTGATATCAGATATTTTTAAATGACATAAGAGCAATCATAAAAACTCTTTCAGAAAATAGGGAATAAATAGATACTTCTCAGTTCATTTTATGAGTCGTTATTCTGATACCCAAACCAGAAGACATCACAGGGAAAAGAAAAGAATACATCTGCCCGGGCTACTGTGGCTCAGTGGATGCAATGCCAGCCTGCGAACCAAAGGCTGCCTGTTCAGTGCCCAGTTGGGGCACATGCCTGGGCTGTGGACCAGGACCCCGGTAGGGGATGTGTAAGAGGCAACCACACATTGATGTTTCTCTCTCTCTCTTCCTCCCTTCCCCTCCCTCTAAAAATAAATTTAAAAAATCTTTAAAAAAGAAAATATCCTATAATCTAATATCTGTCATGAATATAGGCACAAAAATTCTTAACGTATTAGGAATTTAAACCAGCACTATAGAAAAAGGATGAAGTTATGTCCAAGTAAGCTTTCCCACCCCTCCTCAGGAGAGCAAGACCGATTTAATTAAAAATTCAAGCAATGTAATTCACCATACTAAAAAAAGAAAAGGAAAACTTTTATATGATCATCTGAATAAATGCACAAAAACATTTCTCAGATTTCAATACCCATTTATGTTAAAAAATCTCAGCAAAATAGGAATAGTAGAGAACTTTCTCACCCCAATAAAGAACATTTACAGAAAACTAGCTGCTTTATCTCATATAATAATGAATACCATGATTTACTACTTTTATTCAACATTTTATTAGAGTCCTGTTAGTGAAAAAAGGCAAAAATAATGATGCATTCAAATGAGGAAGGAATAAGAACTGTATTTATTTACAGATGGCATAATTATATATATATATAAAAAAATTCTAAGAGATGTATAAAATTATTAGAACCAATTAATTCAGCAATGTTTTAGGCTATGAGATCACAATAAAAATCAAGTCAATTTCTCTATACTTAGCAATGACAATTGAAAATCAGGAAAAAAAATTCTATTTAAGCAACAAAAATACTTAGAATTACACTTCATTTAATATTTGTATGATCTTTTCACTCCAAATTAAAAAGCACTGATGAGAAGAATTTAAAAAGACCTAAGTAAATGGAGAGAGAGACTAGTTTCATGGAGTAGAAGACTCAATATTTTTCATCTGTCACAATCTCCAAATTGATGTATAGATGTAAACCAACTCCATTCAAGGTCTCAACAAACTTTTTGCGGGAATTGCCAAGCTGGTAATAACATATATGGTGATGTAAAGGGCCTTAAGTAGTCAAATAATTTTGAAAAAAATCAGGTTGGAGAACTTAAACTGTTAATTGAAAACTTCCTATAAAGCTACAGTAATAAAGAATGTTGCTTTCTTATAAGAATAAATCGACAGATAGTTCAGGGACACTGAACAGAGGGTAAAAATAGTATATATTTGTCAAATGGTTTTTTGATGAAGGCACTGTAGCCATTAAGTGGGAGAGAAAAAATCTTCAAAAAGCCAAGCTAGAAAAACTGGTTATTCTGATGAGAGGAAAATAAAGGAGTAACTTGACCTCTATCACAAGCCATGAACATTATTTATTAAAGCTGTGTCATAGACCTCCATATAAAAGCTAAAGTTATAAACTTACAAGGATTAGATTGTCTTTGACATTGTTTGGTCAAGGTTCCTTGGGATATGCACACAAAATATTAAAAACCAAAGAATTGATGTTAGATTTTATGATAATTAAAAATGTTTGCTCATCAAAAGACATATGTAAAAAAAATCAATAAACGTACCACAAAATTTAAGAATTGGATAGGGAAGCCATAAACTTTCATCCCGAATGTTTAAAGAGACCTTATAATTCAATGATCAGAAGAGAAGTCCAAGTAAAAATGAATAAAAGCCCTTGATGTATTTCTCAAATATAGATAGTTACTAAAGCATATAAGTTGTCAGAAAATGAAAATTAAAACAGGGTGAGATCCTAATACACAGACAATATTATGATTAAAATTAAAAACACACCAACTCCAGATATTGGTAAGTGGATGGAACAGCCAGAGCTGTCATGCATTGCTAATAGGGTTGTATAATTGCACAACTTTCCAGAAAACTAGTTGTCAGTTGCTTTTAAAATTAAATAGACATTCTCTCTGTAATCCAGCTGTACCAGTCCAACCAGAAGACAGAAACTACACAGTAAATTGAAGAATGAAAGCTTAATAGAAAGAATGAACAGGTTTGGAGTAATGGGGTTTGGATAGCGAGAGGTAAAGAGATTTTTAAAGTGTACCCGTAAGGCTGAGATAGAGTACCCACCAAAGAACTTCTCTCCCTCCCTACCTCCTGGGCTGGGTTCCCGACTTCACTGGAGAGCACAGCTGCGGTCACAGGATGACAAAGTTTACTGAGGTACCGTGCCAGGGGAACTCACTAGAAATATATCCTTTGCAGTGCCAGGGGAAGCCTTCCCCAGAGAGGTTCTGCATTGTGAAGTTTGCTGGAAAACCTCCCAAGAGGGCTCTGGGAGGCACACAGGAAGGTGCTGTGTGTCGTTGTCACTGAGTGCTACAAAAGACCTGAAGATTAAGGACAGATTTGGAGCTGAGTGTCAACAAATTGATACCTGGCACACCAGCCATTACACTCCCAGATATTTTTTCCAAGAGAAAGAAAAAGACGTATTTACAAAGATGACTTGTAGAAGAATGTTTATATATCATAAAGAGCATGTTCCACTTACGACATAGTGAATTTAACAAATGTTTTATTGCTTGAATGAATACGTTTAAGTATTTTTCCAAGAGCATAATTACACTGCATAGTAACTTGATATTGTGAACATTACAGATCATTATTACTGTAATGACAGCTCTTCTTCAGCTTTCCTTGTAAAAGTGGCGAGGTGTTCCTGTGAATTTACCCATCTGAATTATGCCTGCCCTGTCCAGAGCATTAAACAGAAGTCTTTTCTGTGAGTGGGTTTTTTGTTTAATGATCTGTAAATGAAACTGTTATTGCTTCTTTGTCTCTCATTTATGAGCACCATTATTTTTTGGAGTTGTCTTTTTCTGACAATAAAGGTAGACAGAGTTTGAAACTTGTCAGGGGATTTATTGATATAAATGAGGGAGAAGTTGGGTTAATATTAATGATAGTGGTTTTCCATGTAGGATAAGAAGAACATGATTTTTAAAAATGTTGACTCATTTTAAGATATATGATTCTGTCTTGGAACACTATCTTTCTTCTATTACTGTATTCTGAATTTCAAGTTCTCATCCCCATTTACTGAAGTTTTATACTATGTCTAAGACAAGTAATAAAGTTCAGCTATATAAACAAGCAAAGACCATCAATCTTGAAATTTAGCATTTTAAGAGTTTTGTAGGTACTATTCTATGATCGTCAAAATGCAGTATTTGGATTTAAAGAACCTTGTGTACATTATCAAAATGAACCCTGGTGGAAGGCATAGACATGATAAAATGAGTGATTATTAGAAACTCATCAGGTTTGTATTGTTCATAGTAATTTTAGCAAATATGCAATTTGAAGGCTTATTTCTCCCTTGTCTCTCATCAGTAGAGAAGAAGGAAATTGAATCTGTAGAAAACATATATTTATTTGATACTTCAAATTTTAAAAAGCCCCTATAGAGTAATTTGGGAGATAATAACCAAGTTTCTCTAATTGGAGAGAAATCATCACTTATATAGCTAATTAGTCTGAGAAATATTGTTGGTGTTTGAGTTGAAGCAGCAAATATTGACTGAAAGAGCCATGTATTTGCCAACACGGAAATACTATAATCCCTAGAATTTTAAATAAGTTTGTGACCTACATTCACATTTCTTTTCAGTGTTACTCGTGTGATCAAATTCAAAGTTACTTATTTTATCTATGTTCCTCATTTCCCTTGTTTATAGAAAAACTTTTTGACCCAGACTTTAGAACTGATAGAGCTATAGCTTTTAATGCTTTAATAACTTTCAAAATAAGGGAGGAATAAAAGTAAAGTCAAATGCATTGTTGGCTGAAATACCACTTTAGAAAATGGATTTTGATTTGTTTCAAGGATAGATTTAGAGAGAGTAAGGGGAAGTAGGTTTAAGAGCTAAAACTATACTAATGACTCTTTAGCAGCTCTCGTTTCTTTTGGGATCTCAGGAAATGATTCTGGTGAGAATTGGTGAGAATTTTGATGGCTGATCTTACTTGCCATGGAGCACATTGTGGATTTGAGGAGGGGGGTGAAGGGGCTAGAATTCAACCTTTTTTCCTGGCTGCTAAAGTTTCTGTTTCTGGCTTTGCATCCACTGTGATGTTTCTTTTCAGCATTGACAAATGTGTCTATGAGACAAACTGAACATTAAGAGGACAGCTTATATGACTCACAAAAAATGTGGAAGCTATGAAATACATTCACTTTTATGCTCTGTGATTACTAAGTTAAATTTCCAAGGTAATTAACTTTAGGTAAAGGTAAATACTGATGCACATTTTGTAGTGAATTTTTGTTCAACTAATATAATTAACTAGTGAAGTGATAAAAGTGTTGGAAGATAGATTTTTAAAGCAGGTATTAAACTATCTTAGGGGCGAGTTCACACTTTGTTAAAGATATTAACACCCAAATTAGCAGTGAAAGAAAGAATGAGATTCTTTACAGTGGGAAGTATAGAAACCAAGAGGCCAATTTCCTAAGTTTCGTACAGTGAACTGTGTACATGCAGTAACCCTAAGAATTGATCATACGTGGTTTGTGTCACCCGAAATGTTACAAATGGATTTTTATTAGCTGACCTCTAACATAAAATTGATAACTGCATTTTACTGTTGGGAAAAGAATGGTGAGATTATTTATAACTGATAGAATTACTACATATTTGTAATCATTAGCATAGAACAGGGAGGATGTCAGTAGTAGTTTCTGAATCTGTGCTTCTTTAGAAAGATGGATGCTGAGTTCTGACTTTGGGTGGCTTTAACAAAGTGAAATTATATCGTGGATGCTTTGGTTTTCAGACTGGAAAGCTGTACTGATTGATTAGATGCTCCAAGTATTTTGGAGAAAATTGAACATCCTGAGAGTTTTAATCTAAAATATCAGTTCAGAGTCTCTACCTCTGGCTCTAAATCCCTTCCTATATTCCCCCAAAGACTCTGCCTTTACACAAATAAAGGCCTCTGCTTGGAATTACTAGATCCTTCTGTGGCAGTGAAGAATTTGTGGGTGAGAGTAAATGAAGTAATCCTATTAAGTTCGGGATTTTAGCTGTTAAATTTCCAATGTGTTCTGGTCTAGGTGTTCAATATCCTTTAAAAAACAGTTTTTTTTAATAGTGGAATATAGTTTTATCATTACAATGAAATGTCATTTAAAAAGGTTTCTTAGTCCACACATATTGCTTTGTTATCAAATGGCTATGTTTCCCTTTATCCCTTTTTTCTTCTTGGTTTTGCATTTCTTATGTGACAGAACATCATCATTAATTTGGAAAAAGATTATGTTACAAGAATTTGAACATTTTAAACTTTAGTGGTAGCTATGAAAGTGTGGAAGTTACATTTTGAAACTACAGATTCTTCTTTAAAAGATAAACTCAACATAGAAACAATAACATAGTGCATGATTTTCTATTTTTTTTTTTTTGCTGTATATCATATCCTAAACAAAGAAAAGGTACTTCTCTCTTACTTTAAAAAAATAACATTTTCCTCACTTTTAAAGTTAATATGTGCACTACAGAAAAAATGAGAAGTTATAAGTTGCATAGAACACAAAATCATCCATAACTGTAAGGGGTTTACAGTTGATGTGTTGTTTTGAGTCCTTGTGTGTGTGTATACACAACTAAACATACATTTGTATGTGGTTGAGATTATGCAGTATGTATCATGCTTTTCCACATGTTATGGATATTTACTGATTCAAAGTCCTAAAGCCATGAGTACTTTGATAAGCAAGAAGACACTTCAGCTCAAACAAGAAAAATAGTGTAATCCTGACTTTTGTGGGGACAAAGATTTCATAAAAAAGAAAATTGGTAATGGAACTCTGGGTAAAGATGTTGATAGAGTTACATTAAAGTAGTGCATTCTCTTACTGTTCAATTTAAAATAAGACATAAAGCAATAGAGTACAATAAGTAAAATCCGTCTGAGAAAATTAATGACCCGATCTAGATTATTAAAATATTAGCAAGAAAATGTTATCATCACATTATTTAAAAATATATTCACACATTACAACCAAAAGAGATGTGCTCATACGTCAAAGGATGTAATCCAACTACAAATGAGAACACAACTGCAAGATCCATTTTCTTGCACTTCTTTCCAGCCCAATAAACAAGCCTTGAAATATGTTCAGAGATGGTTAAGCAGTCCCTTGTCCAAGATGTTTCTCTTTCTGTTAATTATAATAAAAAGATATCTTTAAGTTCGTTAATTTACTCTCTACTTTTTCTCATGCACTGTTACCTTAAGACATCTAAAATCTTAGATGTTATGAAATGAAGAATGGACATTGTCCTCTATAAGCATAAGTACTTTACAAGGTACCCCTGTAGAAGTGTGGTCTGTGCTATCATGTAGATGTGGGTAGGCTAGTAAAGCCCTATTCCCTTCATCTTTGTTCCACTTCTTCCTTCTCTGTTTGAGTGACTAAGTATCGATACGTGTCTAGCTCCAAGAGGTTGATTAACAAAGAGTTTAACCAAAAGTATATTTAGAGAGAGGTTATTTATTCTCTCTACTTTTGTCACTTAGGACTTGTTTGTCCAATAAATACATAGCAATAGTAACTAAAGTGCACATAAAGAACAATGGTTAGATAGGTGGTCTGATCTTGTTGAGTAAGTCCTGGGCATAGCACCCTTTCCGATGTGCTTCCTTCCATTCCCTCACTCCTACCACCCAGGGAAGAGTCAATATTCTGCTCTGAAAGATCAAGTTTAATACTCCCATTCCCAAAAGATAATCATTCCTATGAATCCCTAAGGGAAAAAAAAATAGTTATTGTACTTCCTTTACTGCTATCATATGTTGTGCACTTCAAACATCTAGAAAGACCAGATATTTAGCAGGACTTATTATGTCCACTACTCATACTATAGCATTGAATGAACTGCACATTTGAAACAACTTATTTTCAGAAGATAAATTTTGACACAAAATGTTGTATTTTACCAACATTTGTCACACAGTGCCAAACTCTTTAATATCTAGAAAGACCAGGTGTTGTAAAATTAGGTCTCATTTTTCCATTATATTTGCTATGTATACAGCAAGTACTCAGGCTTATGGGGCAGTGTTTAATCTTTACCTCAACATAAAAACACTGGCATAGAGCCTTTGCACTTCCTTCATCTCCCATCTCTCCTGAGACTGGTACACAAAGACAATGTATCTCTCAAAGACATGGTTTCATCATCCCATTTCCAAAGATAGTATTTCACATGAATTTTAAGAGTATTTACAAAATGTATTATATTACCATCTGTATTTTTAAGATAGTCTGTGCACTTCTAAACATCAGAAAAACTTTTAAATAATTGCTTATATTTGTCTATTATATGCCCTGTAGTGTTGGCTAAACTATATGTATGTGATAATAGTTATATTTGAAAGTGTCTTCTAAATAGGAACATTATAGTCTAGAACACTTAACTTCTCTAGTTTCTTCATTCCACTACCAACCCAATGGTTGAGAACAGGCACATGTGTCACTGAGGTGGAGTTTTACAATGTTATTTCTAAATGACATTTTTTAAGACAACCTGTTTATGAATTTTCAACAAACTGTACAAAATGTGTTGGTTTACTGACTGACTGTACTTGGGTCATACATTGGTCACCTTTTTAATATGTAAAGACTATATCCTATAAATTAAAGACTAATTTTCCAGTGCATACACAATATACATGATATTGCAAAGTTAAAAAGGTCACATAATACATACGGTATTAAGTAATCAGAAATTTTCTACTGCACACTAGAAAAAGAACTTTTGCAATTTCTTCCCTCCCACCTCCTTCAACCTGCTGAACAATACACTTCTCAAAGAGGTTATTGATTCCATTTCCAAAGACAATATTACTTGTCAGTGTTAAATAAGCTATTTACAAGGTTTATTTTACTACATTTAGCTTTAAATGTATCTGGAAAGATTAGATATTTCAACTAAGAATGTGTCCACTTTCCACTCTATACACAGTACTGTTAAATAAAACTACACAGCGATGATTCTAACTATTCTAATGCTTCCCTCACACCCTTTTCTCCACTGCCAGTACAGTGGACAAGTAGAGACATCTGTAAAGCTTAGAGATAATTAAACAAGTTCATATTCTCAAATTATTTACAGGAGACAAGATTGCTTATAAATTTTAAAACAAAATGTACAAAATGTGTTAGTTTTATTTTTATGAAATCTACTTTGTCAGACACTGGCAAATTTTAAAACACCTAGTGACTAGATGTTGCAAAATTAGGATTCATTTATCTGTTATAAACACTACATAAACATCATAACAAAATTCACACACCATACAGGAAAATGGTCTACTGAAACTGTCCATCTATGAATACACTACCAAATTTTTGTAATTTGTTCCTTCCCACTTCCTCCTAACCGCTGGCCAATATCAGTAGTAGTATGTGGCTCATACAAGTGGTTTAGGAATTTTATTTCTGAAAGATAGTATTTTCCCCAATTTTTTGCTGTATATTTACAGTGATGTTTTATTACATCTTTTAACATAGGCCAGCTGTTTTAAATAAGAACTTAGTTTGTTCATTATGTGTACAATAGCCATGAGTAAACTGCACACATATAACGATAGCTATAATATGAAAGTGTCTTTTAAATGTGAATATTCTGGCTCAAAACATTTCCCTTCTCTCACTCCTGTACCAATCTGATAGACTAACTCTAAGGCTCAAATTTTCAGAAGACAGCCTTTCCCTTGAATTTTACCATAAAATGCACTAGTTTTCCAATTTTCCTTTGGCCATATGTGGCAAACTCTTTATCTTCTAGAGAGACCAGACGTTGTAAAATTAGGACTCATCTGTCCGTTACATGCATTATCTACACAGCAAAGCAGAGCAAGATGCACAGACATGGGGGATGACAGTCTTCCTTCACCCTGAACACATTGGTCCAGGGCCCTTTGCACTTCCCCTGAAACCTATGCACAAACAGCAGGTGTACTACTAAGGAGGTGGGGCATTTGACTAAATAGTATTTCAAGGAAATTTAATAAAAATATTTACAAACTGTTATTTTACTACCTACTTTTTGTATAAAGCACTTCAGAACATCTAGGAAAAATAGCTACTACCAAAAAAGTGCATGGCACTGCAAACTACCTATACAGTAGTGAGGAATGAAATGTATGATGGAGGGGTGGCTATAATATAAACATGACTTCCACAATGTGCAGTCTGACAGGGTGCCATTTTCCCTCTTCATTGCAGAATTATCTCTGTGGATTCTCTTTTCTTACTTTATGCTTCTGTGTGGTACTGAGATATATATTTTTCTTCTCCGGTGTTTATAATTATATACATTTTTGTAACCCCTGTATTACATTAGCTTTTAGTGCCCTTTTATGAATTGAATATATTAGCTATTTTTCCTCCTCAGTCCTAATATGCCAATTTTAGGTGAAAAATCCCTTTAATTTCTTAATCAGCCAGTTCACAGCCTTCTGTTCCATCTCTTCTCAGCTAACCCATTGATCAAATCTGGAAATGTCAGTTCTCGAGATGGTCTAATAATTCCATTTCTAGAAGTCATTCCCATAAGGGACTTATTTTCTATAGTTAAATGTTTTCCTTTTTTTTTTTTTTTACTAAAAGGTATTTACAAGTCAGCCAGGTGTTTCTTTAAAATTCTGCTTTATTATGCATAGGTAATGAATAAATAGAGAGAAATAGGTAGAAATTTAAAATGTCAGTGGGTTGAGAGATGGTTTTTTCATATCATATACACTGACCTTCTACAAAGAGCAGTGACTTCCCATGTGGTGGTGTGTACTTCCTGTTGACCAAACATAGCACATTATTCTACCCTCTCTTTCAATACTACATTTTAGCCACCCAACTTCTCACTTCCCCATTATCTTCCAGGGCTCTGCATATCTGTTGGGCTGCAAGGTCTTTGCCCATCATTGTCCACATGGGGTGGGATCTCCTCCAGGTGGGACACAGTGTCACCCACATGCCCATGTCTGTGCAGTTCCTAAGGTAGCCAAGCTCTCCTCCACGCCAACTTGCCTTCTCAGCCTGAGACCCATCCTGGCTTTCAGGGGCTGCCAATCCTCTTGACCTTCTACCTGCTACCATCAGGTCCCAGAAAAAGTTGCCAAGGCCCCCTAGGTGGTGCTGGTGGTGGCTGTAGAGGGCTTGATCCCACCACAGCTCACCCACTGTCTTGCTAGAGAAAGGGGCTTGTGTTGCTTCTCCTCTTTCTCTCTAACTGAATTTGTCTCTGTTTTTTTGTTGTGGAGGTCCTCCAATTTTTATTGAGGTATCGTTAACATAATAATTGTATGTATATAATATAAACAATATGATGGTTTGATGTATGTATGAGGTCTGTCCAGAAGGTATCCAGTCATGTAATTGAAAAATAGAGGCATTTATTGAAGAAGATTCAAGATACAAGAAACATTGTACATAGGACAATGATGCCTCGGTCCCCTTCAAAGTAGACACCTTGGGACCTCATACAGTTCTCCCAATTGTCATCAGTTGCCCGTTGTATTTCCGTGAATCTCACTGACAGTCTGATATCTCTTCCCTTTCAAAGGTGATCTTAGTTTTGGGAAAAGCCAAAGTCGCAGGGCACCAAATCTGGGCTGTGGGGGGTGGAGGGGGGTGAGTCACCTGGGTGATTTGATGCTTCACCAAAAAACTCTGCATGAAACATGATATATGAATGGGAGCATTGTTGTGATGAAGCTGCCAATCACCAGTTACCCATAGCTGTGGCCTTCTGAATCATCTGAATAGTATCCACTCAAGCTTAATGCAAAATTTGATGCAGATTCATTGCTCTACTCACTCAGTCAATTTGAATGCGACAGCCATGCAGTACACATGCTCACTCAACAGCATCTACTGCCCCCACTGACTAGTACGGTGAAGCCATCATTGTTCACGCATGTGCATTCCAGTCCACTTTCCTTGGATGCCAGGTTATATCGATGTTATACAAACCATTCTTGTTATATTAACAATGGCTGGGCATTTTCTGGACAGACTTTTGTATATGATGAAATAATTGCCACAATCAAGTGAATTCATCACCTTACATAGTTACCTTTTCTGGGGATGTGTGCTGAGAACACTTTAGATCTATTCTCTTAGCAAATTTCACATATACAATGCAGTATTATGTTTACTTTTTCAGCTTTATTGTTGTATAACTAGCAAATGAGATTGTGAAATATTTAAGTTATATATGATGATGATTTGACATAGGTGTCTATTTGTGAAAGGATTCTTCCCATCATGTTAATTAACAAATCCAACACCTCATATAGTTAGCTTTTTTTTCTGTTTGTTTTTGGTTTATTTCAGTGAGAGTGTGTAAGTTCTACTCTCCTAGCCAATTTCAATTGTTATTCAGTTGATGACAGCATTATCCACTGTAGTCACCATATTATGTGTTTGCTGCTCAGGCCTTATTCATCTTAGAACTGAAGTACATTTTTACCAGCCTACCTGTTTTCCGCCAGGCCCTAGCAAACAAACACCTTTCTATTCTCTGTTTCCATGAGTTTGACCATTTTTAAAAAAATTATAAGTGATACCATAATGTATTTGTCTTTCTCTGTCTGGGTTATTTTACTTTAGCTTAATGTTTCTAGGATCATCTATTTTATGACAAATGGCAGGGCATTCTTCCTTTTGTTGGCTGAATAATACTCCATTGTTTACATAAATCACATTTTCTTTATCCATTTATCTAATTGGCTAATACTTAGATACTTTTCATATCTTAGCCATTGTGAATAATGCTGCAATGAACCTGTATGTGCAGATACCTCTTCAAGATTTTATTTCCTTTGGATATTTAGTCAGAAGTCAGATTGCTGAATCCTATGGTAGTTTTGTTTTTAATTTTTTGAAGAACTTTTATACTGTTTTCCATAGTGTCTGTACAAATTTACAGTCTCATCAACGTGTACAAGCAGCCCTTTTTCTCCACTTCTTGCCAACATTTGTTACCTCTTATCCATTTGGTAATAGCCATCCTAACAGATGTAAGGTGACTTCTCATCATGGTTTTGATTTGTGTTTCCCTCATGAGTACTGATGCTGAGCACATTTTTGTGATGGTGTTGACCATTTGTATGTCTTATTTGGAAAAATATGTTTTCAGGTGCTTTATCTACTTTTAGCCAGTTTACTTATGTTTTTGCTATTAAGTTGGATGAGTTCCTTATAATTTTGGATATTAACCTCTAATGGGATATATGGTTTGCAAAGTACTTTTTTTTATTTCATAGTTTATCTTTTCATTTGGCTGATTGTTTCCTTTGCTGTGTTAGCTTCTCTTTTTAATAAAAATATTAACCATGAAGACATTCATTTAGAATTCTTTAAAGAATAAACACATTAATATAGAGATTGACTTAAAAAACCTAAGTCTTTTTAGATTTTTCTGTTTATTCACAATCTTCTACTAATATTATTGATATAAGGCTTAAGAAAATGCTTAATGCCTTGGATAATATCATGAAAAGTATTCATTTAAGAAAATGTATTAATAGCCCTGGCTGGTGTGGCTCAGTAGATTGAGCACCGGCCTGTGAACCAAAGGGTCACCTGTTCGATTCCCAGTCAGGGCACATGACTGGGTTGCAGGCCAGGTCCGCCGTAGGGGGTGCGCGAGAGGCAACCACACATTGATGTTTCTCTCTCTCTCTTTCTCCCTCCCTTCCTGAACTCTGTCTAAAAGTAAATGAATAAAATCTTAAAAAAGAAAATATTAATTAAATATATATCAGAATAATATAATAAAATAACCTTTTGATATTTTATAAAGTAAAATTTGGTGTCCCTAAAAATGTGATTCAATATTATATCCAGATGACTTCATTTCTTGGTAGTTCCAGTTCAAGTAAACCAATTTTAAATGACATGTCAATTAAGCTGTATGATCAATGTAATCGGAAGGCTAAACATTGGGGAGTCTACAGTATAGTATTAAAATTTTTATTTTTAAGATTATTAAAAATATCTAGTATACTGATGACATTTAGAGAATCTATGTATGTCTTCAACAATGAAACATTATCAATTGTTCTGTCAGCCAGCTATTTCAGTTATATCAAAGACTTAACACAAAGTGTAAAGATTAGTCAGTTCTTGAATAATATCTAAGCCACTACCTTAATAGCAAACTCTTGTTTAACGGCAGCTCGGAATTTTATTTCCTTATGGCGGAATACAATGTAGACAGTATTGGGATGGGGATAGAAAAGATTAGCAGTTCACTTTGTCCTGAGGTCAGTTTAGACAGTGCTAAAATGGAATAAATATTGATACACAAAGGACCAGCAGCTAAATCTCATAGGGAACTCAAGGACCACTTTTCAGAATGGGTGAGTTTTCAAGTTTTCAAGAAGGGTAGGAGATGGTTAGGGCATCTAAAAAACGGGGCATAAATTCCTGGCAAAGAGGGCCATTTGAGAAAAGTTGGAGTGTGGGAAAGGATTCCAGGAATAGCAAATATGTCTTGAGGGGTTAGGAAGAAGGATGTATATTGGAAATTAAATAAAAACAATAAATAAAAACAAAACTGTGGTTTTGGCATTAATGAAGCATAAAGTCAGTTCTCAATGACAGAGAGGCATTCATTCAGTAAAATAGTAAAAGCTTCATTTTATAGCTGTGATCCTATCTATAGAGAAGCATCTGCATTGTGAGGTGAAATATAAACCAATCACAATCGTAAGCTTTGGGTGTCAAACACATCAGGGCAGGAGATGGAATCAGGACCGTCGCCGCGTCTCTGCTCTTCACAGTTCAGCTTCCCCTTAGAGTGGGACTCCTAGTACTACCCTGGAGATTCCAAGGCAACGCTTTTCATGTGGTGAAATCTCTTGGTAATTGTCGCTTTTTTTTTTTTTACACTTTCTACACTGGGAGAAACCACCCAAGGAAATCAGTGACCTCACTGATTTTTTTTTACACATTACGGGGTAATAATTTGAGACTTTTATTCTTTTAATACTTAAGGGGTAACTGGCTGGAAGAGAAATTTTTGTTATGTCGTCTTAGAATACAGAGACCACTATTATATTGCTGATGGGTCATGGCTTTTATATTATCCCTGTAAACTAAAAATACTTCGATATAAATACTGTCATGTTCATATGAGCATGTATGGAAAGTGGGGGTGGTGACTTAGCATTTGAGATATTATATTGAGAAATTCACACTGTAGAAGTGATGTTATATAAACACTTCAAATATATAAACAGAATCTATGCAAAGAGAAGAATAGCATAATTTTTTATTGGTGAAATAAGCAGTGCTTAGGGTACATGGTTGGCTACCACTCCTGCATAAATAAGATGTATCACACAAACTTCATAGCCCATTGGGACCCATCCTGAAGTTCTAGAACACTGTTTCCTTTTTCACATTCCAAGGAAAACTGTCAACTCATCTTATTAGAATGTTGTCTGGTCCGACAGCAGAATATCCTTGTTTCCACCTGCAGCTATAGATTCACAGTATTATATAGTAACCCGTTAGCTAAAATTCTCTCTTTAGCACATTTCATATTAAAGGTTTATGCTTCTGGGACTTGCTTTTTCATATTTTTGTCTCACTGATAACTAATGAAATTCTAATTATTTTGCTTAAAATTTTATGTCACCTGAATTGCTGATGCAAACAAATATCTCATAACCAAAAAGCAGGTGGTACACTCTTTTCTCTATAGTTGCAGAAAAGTAGATACTTCTTGGTATCACAAAATTGGTTCTCATATAATGGTGAAATGATAATATCACAAATGTATTAATCTTATTCCTGGTTCCTTGTGAAGACTTGTGTGAAGAAGATGAATCACCAACCTCCTTTTCTGTTTTTTTTTTTTTTTAATAAACTCATCTTTGAAAATCTAATTCATAAAAAGGAATCTGTGAAGAAATCTTTGAAGATTTCAGAGTTATTGCTATGACCTTTGGTGATTTAATAAATTGTTCTCTTAAGAAAGTTTAAATTGACATCTTGGTATTCTAGAAGATATAGGTAATTGTAAGGTTCTTTTTTAAAGCCAAAAGAAATCCTTTGGGATTTATTTTCTATTGTGTAGAGACATAATACATTCTACTCCTGGATTCTTTATTAAAGAGAGAGTTTGAGAACCTTTTTCTCATTTAACCATATAGAGCAGGCCTTCTATACAGAAACCTAGTTGTAGGACAAAAAGTGAAGACTTCTTTAGTATTACAAAAGTAAGTCGTATGACTATGTATTTGTCAGGATTTGGTGTGAGTTTTGTATTTATTGATGCCACTAATGGGGAATGTTACGCATGTGCGGGGGAAAAGTGTATATGGAAAATCTCTATAACCTCTTCTCAATTTTGTTATAAACCTAAAACTACTTTAAAAATATAAAATTATAAAAAATTCAATCAATTATGGATAGTAAACTCTAAAGATTACTCTGAGTAATCGAAACATACTACTTGGCAGGCTGTGCAAGGGATGTATGGCTAAGTAGTCCCATAACTGTCTGGGACAATTCTGGCTTATATTTCTGTTCTAGCATGATTATTAATAGCATCTTCTTTTTATTCTCAGAAATCCCTCTCTCCTTAGATGATAGGTTTATGGTGTATGTATAGTTTCCATTTTTCTTTCCTCTCCACACACTTTTCTCATCTCCTGAGGCTGCTCAGTGTTTAACAAGAGAACATAATAAGAGTTGAATAGCTAAATTGGTTTTGGCCTGTTCACAGCAACGACAGCCCAGTTGTTTGAGGAATTCAAGAACCAGAGGAGAAGAGGATATTCCTTACTTTTTAAACATAGGTTCTAGTTTCCTTGGCCGTCCTTTGGCCAGGGCAGTGCTGTTATTGGTAAAGAGTCTGTTCACCATGGCCAGCTTGTAGCAGCGATAGGAGCAGGCTGAGGGTAGAAAACAGGAGGGAGGGGCCGCCATCGGGAACCCTTGAGGTAGACAATGGGAATGGGACCTGGGAACCGCTTGTGCACGGAGCTACGCTCCTAGAAAATGGAGGTAGGAGGTTTGCGTGCTGAAGGCATACTGCTGGTCAAAGAACGCCTTTGTGAACTGCCCAGGGTCATGGCAAGCACATTGAGTTTCGCAGTGCTGCACCAGGCTGCACCTTCCAGGGGCCTGATGCCACATTGCCTGGGTAACCGAGCCCTGCCTTGCAGAAGTTTGCCTCTGGCTGCAGATTTCCCACTCACCTTCTGAGGCCACCCTTGGTGCTGCCTGAGAGGCTGTGCAGGGTTTCCAGGGTTCTTTCACTTAGGACTTTTTTCAGTTGCTCTCTGTTAGTGGGCCCTGAGCGCAAGCAACTCACTGCATGAAAAGGACTAGGGTGTGAGGGTTGCAGAGTTGACAGAGTACTAGGGGAGTCTCTCCCATTGGCCATGATTGTGGCAGGGGGAGGTTCTTACACTGAGCACAGGCAAGGCTAGCAAGATAATTGGATAGGGGAATAGGCCCTACTCCCCCCTTCTGGTACCAGATTGGGGGTAGGACAAGGGTAAGGCAGGCACATGCACCATAAAAGTCAAATGGTGGCAGAGGGAGGTGCGGGACTAAAGAGGCTTGTCAGTCTGGCCTGGGGAAAGAAGGGATTGGTTGGGAGGTGGACCTACCGAAGCATGAGAAAACACCTGGTCCCTCCCACACCCAAGCTGATATAGTCCCAAGGGAGCAAAGAAATATTCCTTTGCTCACCTGGCGGCAGACTGGCTGGTACAATCATGCGACCTTGTGACCCTAGCAGCGACGTGGCCCGTGAGGGTGTGGGTTTCACATGCAGGCTCCAGGAGGGAGCCTGAAACAGCAGCCAGGAACAAGCTAAGCTGCTTGGATGACCGCTTAGCAGCTGCCTGTGGGATCAAACAACTGTATTTTAAATCGGAGCAGGAACTCTGAACACTGCCTTTTGTCTTGGTCTTCCTGAGGGATGGGTTTTGAGACAGGAGTCCGCCATTCTCCAAAATCATGCAGCACCTGAATAAAACTTCTTTCCTTTTGTACCAACAACTGACTCATGAATTTAACCTTTGTGGCAACAGGCAGCTGAACCCCTGTTTTTGTTTGGTAACAGTAATTTAAGATTAAATTTCTTAAGTATAACCTAGTCTCAGTGTCTAGCCTTATACTCCACACTATATGTAAGAATGACCTTTCTAAAAGGCACATGCAACCATGTCACTGTCTTGTTCAATAATTTTTAAATAACTCCCCATCACCTTCAGAATTAAGTTTACGTTAAGTCTAAGGATATTCCTCTCCATATTCATATGTTCAAGTGTCTCTTTAATATTCAATTTGGGTTCATCTATAGACACCTTGACACAGAATGAGACAAATTGATCTTTCATCTTTTCTCATAAACCTGTTCTTCTAACTGTGTTATTTTAGATGTTGGCACCACCATTAATCCATATTCAGATATCTGGTTGTTGTTCGTTGTTGTTTCCTAAAGATAGCCTACTGTAAACAGTGAACTCTGAAGTGTGTAAGTACTCAAACATGATAGAGGTTGGTTTCTTATTCAGTGGTGTTACAAATGGGCAGGACCATGTCTTCCAAGAGGTGGGTTAGAAACCAGTCACTTTCCATCTCAGGATTTTATTTTCTACTACTAGTGGGAAAAAAAGAGCCAAAAGGATCAGGCATGGTGTGCGTTGCCTGAAATAGGACATGTCACCTCTGCTCATAGCCCATTGACTAGAATTTGGTAACATGATCACACCAAAGTCATGCAGAGCAGCTGGGTGCTCAGGAAGAAGAGAAAATGGCTTTGGTGAAGATCTGACTAAAAGTCTTTACTATATTTCACTGTAATAACCATTCTACCCATTACAATTTTTCACTTGCATTCGAAAGAAAGTTTTCTTTCTTAAATGTTAATTCTGTCTTTCTCTAGTCTTACCACTACTGTCCATCATCATCTCTCCCCTATACTGGAATAATAGTTTTCTAAATCATTAAAAAAAAAAATTCTCTTCAATATAGTTTTCCCTGGAAGGTTTCCCATGAACCCTCTGGCTCAGCTAAATGTACCTCTGTCTGTTTCCAAAACAGTGTATTCATGATTGTATGATGTAATGTACAGTATCATGTTTAAAACATCCGTACATCTCCACCTTCCTTACTGCCCTATGAAATCTTTAAGGAGATTGATTGTTCAACAAATTCCGATGCCTTCAATGTCTCATATAACTTTTGCATAGATAATATACAGTGCTTATTTTAATGGAGAAAGAATGAATGGCATTACTACCCCTGGAAGGGAAAAATAGGAGTTTTTTTAAGAATAAAATGAGTGGTTTCCGAATGTTTCTGAGTAAACTCTTCAGTTCTAATTTTCTTGTCTTTTGTCTCTGACCTAACTGGTCTTACTACTTTTTTAAGCATTCACTGAGGTTTTTCTTACCTATCAGCCCAAGGGATTTTTTCTAGTCTCCAAGAAAGAAACTTTGTTCTTACTTCTGAGGTTTATCTTCACTGCCTTTGCGCAAGTCATTTCCAGGCCCTTAATCTGGAGTGAGGTGATGTCTATATTTTTTAAAATTAAAATATTTGAAAATGGATATTCTGTTCTGAGTTTTGTGTTAGGTGCTTTAAGTTAGTCTCTAGGGGCATTCAGTTGAATTTATTAGAATGTTCACTCTAGGTATAATCAACTAATCTTTAATCAGACCCAGAGGCCATCCAACAAGTGCTTCAACTATCTACACGTTCATCACCATCAGGGATGTCTTTATGTTCAAAATGAATGTCAGAAATAGATTTTCACTGGTGAAGGGAGTGACTTGCTAATTAGCAGAATGGAAGTTAGGAACGCAATTTTATCGATGAAGTCAGTAGATTGGCTGCAGTATTGTGTGTGTGTGTGTGTGTGTAGGGGGGTATTCTTCTTTTCTTACGAAGAAGAGTACTACAACCATCATCTGTCCTGAAGCCTGTATCCTTTAGAATGAATCTCTAGGGTTAATAAAAAATGGTCCTATAATCCTGCTTCTAGTGAGAAGGTTTCTTCATCCGCTACTTAGAGTTGGCTGTGTCTGGTGCTAGAATATTGTCATATTTACCTCAGGGAAATGTTCTATGCAAGACATTTTTAAAGCGTACAAAAATATAGGAAGCTGAGACCTCTTGAAGATTTCAAGTCTGCATGACTTTCTGTGTGTGTCCTAGTTGCCGATAAGTAGTAGCATGTGTGGCAAAAGCTGGGCTGACATTTGCTTCTATTATGGGTGTGCCACCAATTCTCAACTATTTGTATTGCAAGCCACACAAATTTAAGAGTGTGTATATACAAATTAAAGCAGATCACTTCACTCCACTAGACATTTGAAATCCTAAACCGAAGAATTAACCCTTTCTCTTTTGTTTTTTGTTTCTTGTTTGTCAAACTTTATTTAAAGCAATTGAGAATTTCTGGCACTTCGAATAGAGAAGAGCTATAAAATAAAAGGAAATACCAAGAATAAAATTTATTGCTTAATAATTTAAATATATAGTCCCAATATAAATGTTTTCCAACTTGAATCTTACAAAGACAACCCCCATGTTATCTCTCTGCCAAGTAAAAACATTTAAAATCTTATCTGGAAGAATAAATTCAGAGGAGTACTAACTTCGAAGCCTCAACCTCTCCCAATTCTTATTATTAACATTTAAATGTCTAAATATCTCTAATAGGTACCTTTAGAATCAGGAAATATATTTCTGAGGGACTCTCTAATTTATTTCTTCAGCTTTCTGAGAAACATATCATATGTGAGCATCCTCAGACTTATGTTTCAGGTTTGTGCACTGCAACCATTATGGCAACTATTGTTTTATGCTTGGCCTCCTTTACACATTCATGTTGCCTTCTTGGTCCCTACAGACAATCGCATTAGCATACTTGCTCTGGAAAGCTACCAGGCATTTCAAATGTATTGCAGTAATTTTAATTTGAAGTACTACTCATTTTTAATTTAAAATAAATGGTGCACTGAATAACATAGGGCAAGAGTTGAGATTGGGATGTCACTGCCTTTAGGCATATGCATATCTAGTTCAGGGAATTCTTTAAATGCTGTTCTCTGAACTAAGAAAATTTTCCCACACTGTTGAACTTCCCATCTGGGAATCCCACACACTCCACCAGGCAACACAGTGTTTGTTCATTACCACAGTTTTAATTTTGTATGCAATATTCTGTTACGTAGTATTCACAGCATTTTCCTAATTTCGCAGGTCATGGTTTGTGTTATTCTCTTTAAAATTTAATATTTATAAATTGAGCACCCTCCTTCTGCTGTCATCATTGATTCAGATTTTCATGCTTATTCCTGTTACATGTGCTGCTAATGCACAAAGGCTGAGAAAAAAATCCAGTTCCCTCACCTGTGAAATGAGGGTGATAGTGGCAGGTGATCTCTCAGGCCCCGCCAAACTCTAAAATTTTATGATTCTAATAATGTAAGTTTAACCTGCCTTCGTTTGAGTAACAGTTTTCTTAGCCTAGTCTGTGGCACAATTTTTGTGAATGGCCTACTTTACTTAGAAACAATCCACTAAGCATTTTTTCTTACTCTAATTTACTAAAACTGTGTTATTCTAAACCTCCAACTCTGAAACTACATTGCTTTGAAGAATTTGAAAGTATTATTTATATGTGTAGTTTACATTCCCTGCTGTTATGTTAGCCTCTTGAAATGTAATTTCTAATTCACCTTTAACTCGTATATCGTCTTGTCTCTAATAGATACTTAATAAAGCTTCTTCAGTGAATGAATGAGTACATTATTTTGTATCTCATATTGCAATTTTACAAAGTGCTCTTATTGCTCATTATCTAATGTAGAAGTATAAAATATTCAAGGCAAAGGGACATTAGAGTTAGCTCTAATCCACTGGTTCCCAACTGGGATGACTTTGTACCCCAGTGGATATTTGGCAAAATCTGGAGACATTTTTGGTTGTCACACGTGTGTTACTGACATCTAATGGGTAGAGACTAAACATCCTATATAATTCACTGTGTAATCACCACAAGAAAGAATTATCCATCTAACATTGTCAATAATACTGAGATTGAGAAATTCCACCCTCATTTTATAAGTGAGATAACTGAAATACCAAAAAGTTAAACAAAATTTTCAAGGTAATCTTCAGCTCCCGTGATTTCGCATAATAAGTTGATTCTTAGTACATCTTGCAAAGGAGATGGTCTTCCCATTTTATAAGTGAGAAAACTGGAGACTTGGTAAAATGATAGGTAATATCACACAAGAAGCAGAAATGAGACTTGGGACTACAGCATGTCAGTTCTGTATTAAGAATGTAGTAGGTCTGAAGTGATTCATGATATGCAGAGGAAGAAATTTTATGTTATTTTACATTTTCTAAAGGTCCCGGTCGTCACTTGCCAAGCTCAGTGAAAGTTCAGTAGCACTCATTATTGGGGATTTGCAATCAATAGACTATAGAAGAACTTAAGGATTTATATAATTCTGGGAAAGCGGGGTAGGCAGACTTGCTTTTAGTACCAAGTTCATGGCATGTAGAAAGTCCTTATTAAATAATTCAGTGAATGATGGTCACCTTCCACTGTACTAGCCCCCACTTTTAAATGGTTTTACTGCCTTTAGGCATCAATTCTCTGTGAAGACTGCAGGGTGGCTTCCTTCCCGAGCTTCACAGCAGAAGAAAGCAAAAGATTAGTCACAGAAGTCTTTACTAAACGCTCATGCACGACATGTTAGTGATCAGTTCTCCCGTACACCTTTACAGGCTTTTCCGTCTGGGGTCTTGTCTCTTGCAGAAGAATGTATATCAGCAGGAGCCTAGAAGGCCAGACCTGTAACTCCCATTCCATTCTCAGCCTCAGGGAAACATCTTGTATGGGGACATGCTCCCTCAGTAACACGTTTCGTTCTCTTTTGATTTTAGCTATTTCTGCCTTAACTGTCTTGGATAAATCCTTTTGAAAACATAAATTTGTTATCTTTCTCATGGGACAAGGGAAACACAGATTCCGAGGACACAGCCCTGGGTAACCTCTTGGGACAGATGCCAGGGGAAGAGAATCTCCATTGCTTTGCAGTGTGCCCTCTTCCCCACATATAGATGTAACCATATCTTGGCAAGATTATATTGTCAAATTCATTTTTTAATAAATCATAGAAGATTGAATTTAAATAAAATATTTTAAATTAGTTTTTTTTGGTTATATTACTTAAATGGTTGACAAGCTTAAAGTTGTACACTTCTAAGTATTTATAACCTGACTTCATTGTATTTATATCAGAGTAATATTGTTACAAATATTATCCATATGGGTAGATATGTACTCTCAGACTGCAAAAGAAAGTTATACTGGTTTTTAAACTACCTTAATGACAGGAAAGAAAACAGTACGTGAAGGAAAATTAAAGGAAACTTTTGAAGTAAATGATAAAGAGGAATATTTCACAAGTACTTAACTTTTCTGTACACAATGATTTATTAAGAAACTCCTTTTTATTCAATCTAAGGGAAACACCATGGCAAGCAGCCTTCTTGAAGGTACTGTAATGGCATTTTCTTGAACTATAAAGGGCACCCTGGAACAAATATGTTATTTGTACATTTGTTTGACAATAACCACACATACTCTCAAATATGAGAAAATGGCTTTCTTTGAAGCTGGATGTTCTCTTGTAGTTTCATGGTATTAGTTTCAATATATAATTTTCATAACAGGAACTATGATAAGTGTCCCATACTTTAAATTATACTAATCACTTTTATAATCAGAAATTATTTATTATCTATTTATTCCTCATGATGTTATATTTAAAATAATAAATATACTATCTCCCAAAATATGTTATTTTTTCATAAATCCTTTTAAGAAAAATATTTTCTCTGTGCTCTTGTTGCTGTGTTCCTATAACTCATGTGTTTATTTTTTCTTCAGACATTTTATACAGAAAATCATTTTAAAGTGGGCAATAAAAGGAAAAATACAAAAACATAGAAAGCACATTAGAAGTGAATAATGTTCTATTCTGTCAACAATTTGATTTTTCTGAAACTTTTCTAGGGCAAAATTGAAGTATTTAATGGAGGCATAATTATATATTATTGCCTCTAGGGACAAGTTGACATTTCTCTCAAATTTTCATGATGGATACTGTTGAGGGATAGTCAACAATAAAATAATGCATTATTTTGTGTGCGTGTAAAGTCAAAACTTTATTGTGCTTTAGTTGATAAATCCTTAGCATCAAGTACAAGATGGGCTTCAACTAACACTAGATTAAGTGACAGAGAGGTAAAATCTTTGTTTTCTATTTCACCCAGAGCATATCATTAAAGCATTTCTCAGCACTTACCAAGATATCAGACATATTATCTCACAGGAAATATGTTAAAAAACTGTTTATCAAAGACAGTAAAAAAATCTTTCATCAATAGTATTAGTTTTAATTGTCTTTCTTTTTATATTCATATTACTTAAAAATTCAGTCTTTCCCATAAGAATGAAATTGCTTAAAAATTGAATTTACATGCATGATCTTTGGAAAAGCAAGGGCAGCAGCGCTATATTTCCATAGTTTTCTTAGGTCCTTGCATACTTCCACAAGTTGTACAGGTATATATGTCCTTCAACACAATTACTTAGGACCCACATTTTGTGATATCCTTTTGGTAATGAATAGATAGCACTTCCTTTCCTAATTGCAAATTTCAATTAAACATAAAGAATCACTTAAAACTGCATTTCAAAACAATATAAAACAGTATTAAGATTTCTCTGTTAGCTATCCCAATTTTAACGAGCACTTATCTCAACATCAATGTTAAACAAAAGTTCAGACATGCACACATTAGTGACTCAGTAAGACTTTTTACTAAAAATTCTTGGTGTATTGCCCAGTTTTATATCCCCACTCACCCTCACTTTTCTACCTATATTAAAAAAAAAAAAATCTGGCAATCTTCCCTTATCCACTAAATCTAAGTCTCCATAGTCTAAGAGAAACACCATATTCTTTGCCAAAGCTCAGGAACCTAGGCCATGCCTATCTGAACAGGGAATTATCCTGACCTCAAGCTGTTAGTTCAGCAATGGGCAGATGAGCTTGAAGGGAATAAATGCTCTTCAAGGGAACATTTACCTGAGGCTTCTGCCATTGACAGTCTTTTACTCTGGGGAGAGAAGTATTGGAAACGACTGTTTTTCTTTATTTCTGGACACAGTTGCAGGCAGATATCAAGCCGAGATCTACAAAGGCCTTCTTGCTACCTGTCAGAGAACAGAGGCAGTAGGTGGAGGAGGGCAAAGCGAAGAGGTTTCAGAGAGATGAAACACTTATTAAATCACCTATGATTCCAACCCTATTCCTGGATTATTTTTCTTTTTATATACCTTTTTTCCCTTAATATGTCTTGATACACACACACATCTTTTCTTTAAAAATTCTATACTTACAGTATTTAATAGACAACATTATTTTAAAAGTCTTTAGCAACAAGACCCTAAAAGAGCACACAATGAAGCTTTTTTCCATTTCAAAAATAGAATAGTTTTTGATGGGTACATGCAGTGGGCCAAATCATGGCCTCAAGATATGTTCACATCCTAATCCTCTGTGAACATTACCTTACTGGGCAAAAGATGCGACTAAGTTAAGGATCTCAAGAGGAGGTGCTTATTCTGTATTATTCATATGGGCCTGTAATGAAGTCACATATGTCCTTTTAAGGATCAGGTAGTTTTGACAAAAACCCTCAGACAAGGAAGCTGTAATGAGAGAGATGTGGCCACAAGCCAAGGAATGACAACGGCCATTGGAAACTAGAAGAGGCAAGGAATAGATTCTCTCCTCAAGCCTTCAGGGCACAGTCCTGCTGATACCTTGATTTTGACTCAGTGAAACTGATTTTGGATTTCTGGCCTTCAGAATTGTGAGGATAAATTTCTGTTATTTTAAGCCACCAAGCTTATGGTAATATTTTATAGCAGTCACAAGCGACTAATATAGTGTGCTATTACTAATGATGCATAATGATGAAATTTAATGTTTTATTAAGAAAAAGATAAATGTTTGCTGTGTAGGTATGAAATGGGCATAACAGATAAATGAAAGGTATCATTAAAAGGTCAGTAACTCAGAGGAAGCCTGAACACTATTAAAAACATCCAATTTAAATCCTGGGAGAAGGTTTTGCCAAAGATAAAAAATACCACGTGCTCAGTTGAGGGATCCAGTCCAACACCAGAAGTTAAGAATGAGTCATTGGCAATGGCAGTGAGCTTATTAGATGTGGTAAACGTTTTCAGGACAGTTATACAGGAAATTGATAGTTATTAATATTTAATGATTCATTTTATGCTTGGCAGGCAACCTACCTGGATATAGTCAAGTTCACCCACAGAATAATTTTTTTTTTCAGCTCTTGGAAATATTTTGATTGTTGCGTATATGGGTAATAGAATTATTTTTAACCCACATATTCGAAACTGTGACTTTGGATGGACATAGCTCTTCTGAAATATTTATATCAGTATCCATTCTTATAACCTCAAAATAGACAAACATAATTAATTAAATATTTATATTTTACTTTATTGCATCATGAATTTAAAATAAAAGCTATAATAAAATCCAATAGTTTTTTTTTTAAACTGGCATAAAAAGGAATAACTTATAATTGGGAATGCAGGATTTTTTTTCAACACTATGACGGTTTATGACACAAATGCCTTTGCCATCTAGGTGATTTTTCACACTTTCTTTTACACCTTATCAAATTGTTCAGTTGGTTTAGTCATTAGAAACTAAACTTGTTTCTCTGTATATTGCTGCAGTTCCATCAGTCTTTCATTTTCTGATTATAAAACTGGGAATTTAAGGCATTCCTAAAATATCAGGGGAAATAATATTCAAATAGATGAATGGGAAGTAAGACAATAGGCTCAAATAAATATTCACTTGGTTGTTTCCTAAAAGCCAAAAGAAAAAAAAAAGGTAAATATTACTGAACATTTGAAGAACATAGACACCAGAGACAGAAGAATGAACAAGATGCAGCCCCTGCCCCAAAGTTCCCAGAGCCCCAGTGGGGCAGGAGAGTTTCCGAGTCAGGCACCTGGGTTATCTCTTCGAGGTTGTTTCTTACCTCACTGCTCTCTTATTTCAGTTCCACCAGCCTCCTTGCTTTTCCTCAAACAGATTGACTGTATTCCATCTTTATTGCTTTCTACTTGCCATTTCCTATGCCTACAATGCTTTTTTTTTCCTTTCTACATCTAAGCTCTGATTCTCCCATAAGTAAGCCCAGAGCCAAGGACTCAAGTACAAGCAACGAGGGAATGAAGGCACTAGGAAGTGCCTTCCCACTAGAGCAGGAATTGCACTGGGCTAAGGAACTGGACTTTGGTAACTTCACACTGTTCAGTCATTGGCTTTGGATGCTTGAGGGAAAAAAGAGTGGTTAAATTGGATCTCCTAGGTACTTGGCTCTCTACACCTAAGAGAAACCCTCTGAAGGCGGCATGTTACTGTGATTTATAGTAAGAAATGTATAATTGTTTTTTCTCCCATTCCTAGCATAGAACTTCTAAAATCGTTGGAATTTGTTAAGTAATACAAGTGACTAAGATGTCTTGTTATTCATAACAAACCCCTTTAACACACCTGGATTTATGTTAGTGAAATGACTTGTGGAAAGTAAGGGTTGGGCCTAGTCCTTAGAAGGCCCAACCATGTGATTAGAGGATTAGAAGTTTCAGTCCTACCTTCTAAACATCTTGGGAGAGGAGAGGAGCTGGAGCTTGAGTTCAGTCACTTATGGACAATGATTTAATCAATCATGGCTTTGTGATGAAGTCTCCATTAAAATCCAAAAGGATGGGGTTCAAAGAGCTTCTGGGTTGGTGAACACATGGAGATTCAAGGAGAATGGCATGTCCTGAGAGCATGGAAGCTCTGTACCCCTTCTCAGATACCTTGTCCTATGCACCTTTTCCATCTGGCTGTTCCTGGCTTACGTCCTTTTTATAATTAACAGGTAATCTAGTAAGTAAAATGTTTCTCTGAGTTCAGTGAGCAGCAGGTCCTTGGAACCTCTGATTTATAGCCAGCAGATCAGAAGTACAGGTAAGAATCTGTACTTGTGACTGGCATCTAAAGTGGGGGATGGGGGGACAGTTTTGTAGGGCTGAGCCCTTAACCTGTGAGATATGATGCTATCTCCAGGTAGGTAGTGTCAGAATTGAACAGTTTGGTGGTGTAGAATAAAACACATGTCAGAACTGGAGAAGGGTTCTGCTGTGAGCCATATGTGTTAAAGTACTAAGAAGCTGGGATCTGGGCCTTAATCCAAGGACACTACCTGTGTCTGAGTGTTATGCTCTCTCACTGTCTCTGGTCTCTGTTTTATACTCCATATCACAGAAGACTTCCTTACTCCCTGTTGAAAGTACTCACTCATATTTTCTCTCCATTTACCTTGATTTATGTTTTCATCAAACACTCATTAATTGATGGCATTATGTATGTCTTTGTTTATTTTCTGTGTCTCTCCCACACTGCGCCCACTACAAGTTCTATGAGGGTAAGAACTTTGTTTCTTTTGTTCCTTTTTTTTTTTTTTTGGACTGTAGCATATGCAACTTCTAAGCCACTGGTTAAAAATTGTTCAAAAATAATTGTTGGATATGTCAACCTAAATAAAGAAGGTAAACGGAGGTAAATTCAAATAATGAGAAATGGGGGTTATTTGGGAAGAACAGAGGAATTGCAATTTTGGAACTGCATGCTATAGCAAGCTACAGGAGAGCCCACTGAGGGTGTGGGGTGAGCTATACCAACAGGCAAGGAGCAGGAAGGGGGGATGTCCGGCCTGAGTCTCAGGAGTAAGTTCATTGACTTAAGGTTGGGGAGAAGTTTCTTGGCAGATGCTCATTGGTAAGAAGATAAGCCATGGTTTTCTGTAAATAAGGGAATTATGGGATATCCTCACCTCTTAAGTTTGATTTTTCTGAGGGTACATGAATGAGATTCTTTATTTCATATTCTTTGATTCCATTTTAGGTTGAAATCCTTTCACAGATGAATAAATAAATGGACTATGGTGGCATAGAAAGTGGCATAACAATTTTAGGGTAGATTCAATGTTATTAGAGGAGACTTCTAAGTTTATTCTGAGTTTTGATATCAGGTAGAAATGCCGAATTGTGTATTTAATTTTATTTAGAGAGACAGAAGAGGCCCTACAGACATACAAATAGTTTGGCATGAGTGGAGCATAGAATTTGTTAAATCATTTTTTCAGCTAACCATCTTTCTTATCAATAAGTTTGAGTATTTATTATGTACCAGGACCATTATTATGCTCCTGTTCTCAATGTCAGACATGGACAGTTCCTGTCCTCTTGGAACTGACCTTTAGTGGAGCAGAAGTTATCCATTGATCAGTACATTAATGCAAGTGATAAGGCAGTTAGTGCTACGAAGGGTGGCCTTTGACGAGAAAGTATAACAAGAGAACTAACCTAAGACTGAGTATAGGGGTGGTCAAGAAAAATGTCCATGAAGAACTGTCTTTTAAAATGAGCATTTTTTTTTTGTTTCCATTGGCTAAAGAGATATATTGGATAAAATATTGCTACAAGCAATGTCCAAGGTTTTACTGCCTATGTTTTCTTCTAGGATTTTTATGGTTTGGGGGCCTAACATTTAAGTCTTTAATCCATTTTGAATTTATTCTTTTGTGTGACATAAGAAGGTGTTCTAGTTTTATTTTTCTGCATGTATCTGTACAATTTTCCCAACACCATTTATCGAATAACTCTTTAGCCCATTGTATGTGCTTGCTTCCTCTGTCAAATATTAATTGACTATACAGGTGCGTGTTTAATTTGGGTTCTCTATTCTGTTCCATTGATCTACATGTCTGTTTTTATGCCAGTACCACTTAGTTTTGATTACTATGGCCTTATTGTGCAGTTTGATATTAGGTAGTATGATTCTTCCAACTTTGTTCTTCTCTCTCAGGATTGCAGTTGCTATTCGGGCCTTTTGTAGTTCCATATACATTTTTGAAATATTTGTTCTAGTTCTGTGAAATACATCATTGGCATCTTGATAGAAATTGCACTGAATCTATAGATTGCTTTGGGTAGTATGAACATTTTAATGATGTTAATTCTTCCTATCCATGAACACGGTATGTGCTTCCACTTATCTGTATCTTCTTCAATTTCTTTAGTTTCTTATAATTTTCAGAGTACAGGTCTTTTATATCCTTGATTAGATTTATTCCTGGGTATTTTATTTTTTTTGAAGCAATTGTGAATGGGATTGTCTTCTTAATTTCCCTTTCTGATGGTTCATTATTAGCATATAAAAATGCAACTGATTTTTAGATATTCATTTTGTATCCTGCTACTTTACTGAGTTCATTTATTAGTTCTAGTAGTTTAAAAATGGGACTATATCAAAGTTTTTGCACAGCAAAGGAAACCATCAGCAAATGAAAAGACAAACCACTGAATGGGATAATGTATGTGCTGATACACCTGATAAGAGGTTAATATACAAAATTTATAAAGAACTTATAAAACTTAACATAAAAAATCCAATTAAAAAATAGGCAACGGACCTGAATATACACTTTTACAAAGAGGACATACAGGTGGCCAATAGACATATGAAAAAGAAGCTCAATATCACTAATCATCAGAGAAATGCAAATTAAAACCACCATGAGCTATCATCTCACACTAGTCAGAATGGCTATCATCAATGAATCAGTAAACAACAGGGGCTAACAAAGATGTGGACAAAGGAGAACACTTTTGCACTATTATTGGGAATGCAGATTGGTGCAGCCCCTGTGGAAAGCAGTATGAAGATAACTCAAAAAATTAAAAATGGAACTGCTTTATGACCCAGGTGTGGGGGCCCTGGAGTGTAGGGGCCCTTGAGGATCTGTCCAGGGCAGGTGGCCCAGAACTATGTGCACCCTTGAAGGTCAGTCTGGGCAGGCAGCCCAGACTTATGTCACTGTACACAGATGCTGTAGTCCCCAGTGACCTCAGTTCCGGCATGATTCCACTATTGTCTAAACTTGTATAAAAGCCATGTAACCAGCAATAAGTGTGTACACACTAGCAATAAAGCTGCTGCTGCTACTGCTGCTGCTACTGCTGCTGCTGTGTGTGTGTGTGTGTGTGTGTGTGTGTGTGTGTGTGTGCGCGCGCGCTGCTTTAATAAAGTGCTGCTGCTGCAACTCCTGTGTCCAGTTCTTGTTCTTTCTCCTGTTTGGATATCTCACCACTTAAACATACCCTAGCTGAACAGCTGAGCTCTGACACCAGGGATTCCACTTCTGGGACCTTATTTGAAGGAATCTGAAATTCTGATTTGAAAGAACATAAACACCCCTATGTTCATTGCATCATTTTTTACAGTCATCAACATAGGGTAGCAGCCCAAGTGTCCATCAGTGGAAGAGTGGATCAAAAAACTATGGGACATTTACACAATGAATACTACTCAACCGTAAAAGTGAAGAGAATTTTACTCTTTGCATCAGTCTGGATGGAACTGGAGAACATTATACTAAGTGAAATAAGCCAGTCAGAGAAAGGCAAATACCATATAATTTCACTCATATGTGGAATCTAATGAACAAACTGAAATAACAAGCAAAATAGAGACCGACTCCTAGATGGAGAGCAGGCTGACTACTCAGGGGCAGGGGCATTGTGGAGGGACTGAGTGAAAAAGAAAGAGGACTCATGGACACAGATAACAATATAGTGATCGCGGGGAGAGGGGGATGTAAGGTAGTTAAATGGTAATGAAAAAAAGTACAATAAAATTTTTTAAAAAATAAAATGAGTATTTTCACAAGTCCTGGGAATAAAACAGTAGATATAAAAGACAAAGACCATCCTATTTTATAGCTGCATTCTGGTGGGATGAATGACATATGGCACATTTAGATCAGTGTATAAGTGCAGCATGTCAGTTCGTAGTAATTACCATGGAGGTGCACCAAGCAGTCAAACAGGAAATCCCAGTGAGTAAGGTCTTAGCTGGCCTTATCACTGAGTCTCATAAGAGAAGGTTCATTGATAAAATGACATTTTGAAGAGAAAAGAGAAAGGAAATTAAGAAATATTCCATGATTAAGGTAAAAGAGTCAGAGGTGAGGATATGCTTAGTATGTTTCAGGAAACAACTAGAAGGTCACTGTGGCCTAACTGAAGGAGAGGAGAATAGTAAGAGACTGAGTCAGAGTAAATGTAGAGATTCGTGAGCCATTGTCATGGGTTTAGCTTGTAGTCTGAGTGAAATAATGCATTTTGAGTGGGTATAGGGGGCTGCTTAGAAGGCTGTTGCAATAATCCACGAAAGAGCTCAGCTTGCTCATGGCAGTGAAAGTGTTGAGTAGGGAAGAAATTTTAGAGCCAACGGGGGTTACTAGTTGATAGGTGGTTGCAGAATATGAGAAAAAGAAAGGAGTCAAGGTTATCTGTAAGATTTTGGCCTGAGAAACCAGAAAGAAGAAGTGGCTATTTACTGAGATGGAGAAGGGTAAAGATTTGGGGAGGACATTCATTCAGGAATTCATTTTTAGACTTGGATTATGTCCAAAAATTAAAAGACTAAAAGAATCAAGCCTGATCCTTAAATCAGAGGTCAAGTCTACAAATACTAAAGCTTTGTGAAGAGATTCCAGCTAGGAGCACAGTGTACCTCAAGGACTGATAGGAGTGCATACTGTAAGTGCATTATGTACTCACCGCTCGATCCTTGTGCCACAGAAATTAAATGAACAACAAATTCAAAAAAGCAGTCTAGGGACGACTTCTCTTCTGATGCAACACCTGAGTCTGATTTCAAATTAGACGCCCCAACCACCCATGGAGGATAGGTAATAAAAGGCTGTAATTTACCACTGGTTTATCAGAAAAGCCAGCTTGAGTTTTTGATTTGATGATTTGCAGTATTTTGACAAAAAGATTATAGCTAAATGGCCAGTTAAATATAGTCAAGCCAATATGCTTTTTGAATAGACCAAAATGCCCCTCCTCTGGGTGAATATTTGGTGCTATGTAAATACACTACAGAAGTCAGCAGCACCCAAAGCTGTGTTGTTCATGTCTACATCTGCAACCAGGTGTTTGTTTTGCAGTGAGTACGTATGTTATTTTTTGGCTGTAATTATATATGCATAAAACAACCAGTTTTTATAATTGTGTGTATTTTTAATTTTAATTATTGCTCTGACTCTTCTGTTTGGGATGGGGGACCTTGGAGTTTCTGAATTATTGTTGAATTACAAACAGTAAAATATCAGTTTAAATGGAGTCATATACTTCTGTTTTTAGTGGAACTTGTATTTGAACTACTATAAATGTACAAATGAACGTATTAATTGAGGTGAGATAATCTGGTGACAGCTGAATGGTGAGTTGGTGGAGAATGTTTTACTTTGCTTTAGTGAAGCAGAGCACTTCACTGTCAGGCATTTCTAGACTGTGCATGTGACGTCATCAATTCTTCCTTTCTTTCCAAAGCAGCTCTTCCCTTCACGCAGTCCACCACCGTTTGGTCTTTCCCTTTCTTCATCCATATGAACAAGAAGTTTTCAAAAGCATGTCAGTAAATACTAAGCTTATCCTTATCATTCATAGCTCTGTTCTTTAAATTCTCTCAGGTGGCTCCACCATTTGCGTTGCCTTTAATCTGCCTCTTTTTTTTTTTTTTTATTGTTTTTCTCTGGTCTATTATATTTGATTTTTAGTTATTGAGAAGTTTTTTTTCTTCAGGAATTACGGCCCTTAGAAATTAGAACCGTTACCTTCTTAGTAGTCAAGTATGACTAGATAGATTAATAGAGTCATATCTTTAAAAATATTGAAATCAGGTTTATCCTTTTTTATTACTTATTTTGAAATCAATTCTTAGAGTCAGAATTCAGAGCTACTAATAAGGATGGTAGAGTACTTGTACTTTTCTTAATTTCACTTCCCCAAATCATCTTAAAATAGAGAAAAAGAAGACTGAAAAATAAAAAAACAGTAGCCTCATTATCCCATAAACTATGAAGAATATCTATCAGACTAAAATTTAGATTAAACCACTGAGATTTGGCAAACAGCTCAGATCCCACTGTCATATAACATTTCTCTAAAAGAAAACAAGAGAGGCCAGAAAAATATCCATAAGCTCATATACACATTTTTTTTTACAAAGCAAGACAAGAAAGAATGTAAGACTTTGGTGGCAAGCCACCAGACACAATGATATATCTTCGAGTTAATATAGCACGACAGTGGAAGGGACACAGGAATGTAAAACATAGCCATGTAGTTGCTGATCACAATTACCTAAGCCGAGAACTTCGAAAATTATTAAAGACAAACAAACAAACCAACCCAAAATGTGTATAGCCATTGATACTTACACTGGCCTGAAGTATGTAAGAGCTAACTTCTGGGCAAAAACCTCTTGGGACTGCATTCTTTTGAGGACCAAGCAACAAATAAAATGTGTGGCAAAGGGTGAGAAAATACTTAATTAAAATTGGAGCTGCTCAGTTCACTTAGCACACAAACATTTTCCTGCCCTTGAGCAACTAAAAGGCTTAAAATGATCAAAACCCAGTAACGTTCTAGCCTATAACTTAAATTGCAAAGACAGTACCCAGTCATGATGTCAAGGATCTCCTAGCCTCATTTTCATGAGAAATATAGCCATGCAAATATAAATAACAGAAGGTGTTCGGATCAAATATATCTATATATAATTTTAAGAAAGTGAAATAAATAAATGAGAGAGATTTCAGACACAGACAATTGGAAATATACTGCTCCAGAAAAATTAAAGAGTATTTTAAATAATATATTAAGAATAATATTTAGGAAATTATGAACTTCTAGAAATAGAACACCAATTAAGTGATAAAAATAAAGAAGATATAAGACACAGAGGAGATGGAAAAAATGGCAGAAAATGATGAAAGAAATAGGAGAAAAGTAAATAATTAGAGGAATAAAAGGTCATATTAGACACCTTGAAAGCAGAACTGTTATTATGGACAATATTTGAAAAATTTTTAAAAATTGGTGAAAAAGAACAAAAATAAAAGTTACTTCAGAGAAGGTGTTAGAAGAGCCAGAAAACGGCTAATCAATAAAAGCATAGTTGGCATTTGTGAAGAAAAGCATAAAACAAATAAAAATAAGCAAAAAATAAAGGTGAAAATTAAAAAGCAAAATAAAGGTAATTTAAAGGAAATATATACAAAAGAATTAAATTAGCACATAGGAAGGATTTATATGCTAATAAAATAATTGAAAAATATTGAGATTATGATATCTTAGAAAATGAACTAACCCTTAAAAATAAAGAATCCTAAAAGTGAAGGGGGATAGCCTAATTAAAGAACAAGTATAAATGCCCCATGGGCATGGGCAACAGCATGGGGATTAACTGTGGAAGGGGTAGTGGGGTGGGAAGGACAGGGGAGACCAAGGGGGGAAAGTTGGGACAACTGTAATAGAACAATTGAAAAAAAGAATCCTAAAAACATCCAGGCAGAATTATCATATCATCCGCAATGGAAGGAAAACATCATGTTGGTAGATTAAAACATATGGAAGAACTGGATAAGAATTCACACTTTGTTAGGTAAAATATGAATTACAAAGTAATATTTTGATAAATGTTAAATATTTAAAGAAAAATGTTGAGCTCCTAGTTTACTTTCATTAACAAAAATGCATTACCAGTGGATTAAAATTACTTAAAAAGAAAGTTTTAAAAGACCTAGGATCTAAAAAGTTGAACAATTTACATGAATGTTTTATAGGGGGTTGCAGTGGGGCTCTTTAAAACAAGGTGTGATAAATAGAAGCTAAAAGTGGAGAAACAGATTAGTTTGATGACAGAATCTTTAAAAATGTTCCAAATGATAAAAAATTCTGTAAAATAATTTAGTATGTGTACAGAAATTCTATTTTGTTCACATATGACCCAAGGATATTTTCACTAGTAGGTGGAGAAATCTTACAAATAAAAGTGAAAGAGACAAAACAAAACAAAACCCAGAACAGATTGTTTCTAAAACAGTAAGTCATGGAAGAAAATACATGACTGGGGAACAAAATTGTTTAGCATCCTGATCTGGTCAGAAAACTAAAGAATAGAAAACAAATGAAGGATCTCATGTAAAATTTAGGGTCAGACATGGATGGGACATGCTATTTCTACTAATATTCCCTTTTTCAGAATTGGTCACATGACTCCACCAAGATGCAATGCAACTGCAAACTTTATGTAGTTTTATTAATGATTAAGTGATAAACCTAAATATTGCCATATCCTGGTATACTACACAGCAATTTAAAGGAAGACAATAGATCTATATGCTCTGACATGGAATATAGCCATGATAGTATTAAGAAAAAATAATTTCAAAACAATGTGTATTACATGATCCCATTAAACAAGGATTATAATAAGCTAGAGAGACACTTTTACAAATTTAGGACTGTGCCTTCTTTTGTCTCTTTTTAATAATATCCCTACAGTGAAAGCTCTAATGATTACTTTTATAAAATACATACGAAAACTAGTCTAATTCATTCTTATTGTTATTATCACCATGAGCATGATCATGATAATCTCTTAATATTTATAGAGCTATGTTTTTATTGATGCAAAACACTCTTTTTAGTTTATTTGTTATTTGTTGGAGGAAACAAGAGAAAATATTTCTATAATACACAAAAAAGATACTTTTCAATTTGAGAAATAAATGACCTTTCAAAGTCACATAGTTACCAAGTGATGACAATTACACAGCTTTCTGAGTTCCTAATATAGGAAAATTGTTGAACAAAGGATAATTGTCAATCACCTCAGAAGCAGTTACAAATATCAACTGATGAAATTCTTCAAGTTTTTAGGTATTATCACAATCAGAAAGTGTACTCTTTAAAAAAATCGTATTTATTTACTTTTAGAGAGAGGGGAAAAGGGTGAGAAAGAGGAGAGAGAGACACTTGAGAGATACATCTGTAGGTTGCCTCTCATATGCTGCCAGCTGAGAAACTGGTCTGCAACCCAGACATGTGTGTGCCCTGACCGGGAATCCAAGCAACAACCTTTCAACTCGCAGGTCGGCACTGAAGACACCGAGTCACACCAGCCAGGGCAAAAAGCGTACTCTTTAAAAAAAACCCATGAAAACATGAATATCAAAATTGCGTTCTGATAGCTGCATTAATTGTATCTCCAACCGAATCCAACCTCTGAGGAATTCCTGCTGGCTTCGTCTTTTTATTTAATGTTAGCGTTATAAGGTGCCATGCTGATTATTTTGATGTATTTTTCAACTCTACTAATTACACGTCTTTGAGGCAAATCAATCAACATTGAGAGACAAAAATCTGTTTATGCCAAGCTCATATTCTCTGCTGACAATTTCAGCTCTTCGCGGAGACCATATGTCAGTATCATCATTCAGAACCTGTGAAGCAGGTATTTGCAAATGGCATTATATCTGGCACTATTCAGAGTAAGTTAAAACTTAATGGATCTTGTATTTGAGGAGTTTAAAACGCAAGATGGTACAATAACCTAGACAGAAAGTAAGAATTAGACATTTAGGAGGGTGACACTTTGTTCAAATAGAAAAATATCCCCTGCTTTTAGCAAAATATATGTTTTCAGAACATTAGGCTACAGGTCTAATGCTTCAAAGTGGTGGAAAAAGATTTTGAAAGCTTGTTTTCCTGAATGTAAGCCAAACTAAATTTGCACGGGATTTTTTTTTCCTTATGTAGCTGTGTCCTAAGCTATTTGAATCAGTGGCAGATCTAGACAACTATTCATTAGCTATTCTAAAGACTAGAAAGATTTCTAGAGATATGATTAGTAGGTAGAATATGCCTATTATGGCCGCTCTGAGTGTGCAGGTAACTCTGGGGAGTCACCCAGCTCCAGAGCTGTGTTTACTTCATTCAGGTCTGCCAAATTCATCCCTCTCCATGTAATCAGCAAATTGCTACTTGTGCCTTGCTCTGTACTTTACTTAATTTGATAATAAGAGTATTTTACTTCCAGCTAGGATTTTTGCCGATTACTTAAAACTATTATTCCCTGAAAAAAAAAATCTTGGTATTTTTAACTCCACAAATTTTTATACTTGTATAATTAAGAAAAATTATTTAGAGATAATTCTTTTGTATTTTTACTACATTTAAAAATGCATTTTGGGCAATTGAATTCCTAAAAGTGAATAGAAAAGGCAGCAGTGATCATTAACCATTTGTCTTTTTTGTTGTTGTTTTGTAACATTGTTCATGGAAGGTTTTTCCTTTATCTAAACAATCATTTTATTTAACAGTTTGTTCCTCAGCATGATTTTATTTTTAATTTAGTCTAGCTTTGTGAAATGATTTGCAGATTGAAGAATGAGGTCAAGGTGTCCCAAAATAGAAATAAATATAAGCATACATTTTAAAACTTTATCAGTCATTAAATGTTTTTTCCAAATACCCATTTATTTTTTGGACCACCTTCCACTGACAACTCTGTTTATGTGAAAGCCCATGTAGAATTAGAACAAAGTGTTTCAGTGTTTATTATACTATTTTTTCTAATTATACGCTAGAGTTTCTGGAGTTGAGGGAATATTTAAGTTTATGACTCAATGATTTTTTTAGATTTATTTATTATTTATGTTACCTAATAGTAAATGGAAAATGAAGTCTTTAGAAGACAGATGTTTGGGATGTCATCTTCTGGAAATACATACTGGTTTAGTCTACAGCAATGTAGCTGGTAATGGGGTAAATGCTACTCTCTCTTGGATCCGGGATGATATAAGATACAGATTCTCAATGAGAACAATACCATTCCCAAAGAAATAACAATTTGTTCTTGGTAGGGAAGAGGGGTAAAAAATATTTTTATTACAACAGTCTGTGGTGTTCCAAAGCTCAATCCTATCCTACAAAATTTTATTTCTTAGTACAAGCATACGTAGGAGGTGGTGTGGTTTAGGTTCCAGACCACCACAATAAAGAAGCAAGTCATAATTTTTTTTTTTCTGATACAAGGTCTTCCTTTTCATTTCTAAAGACTAAAACATCTGAAGAGTGCAATAAAGTGAAGTACAATGAAACAAGGTACACCTATATTTGATTTCTCTGAAGGGATTTTCTTGGGTCTCACAAACAACATTGACTTTGAGTTCTTGGAAGATACACACATGTTTGCAAGATCAGTGCTACAAAATACGAATGAATAGATGGCTGCAATTGGAGGACCTTCTCGTGATCATTTCTCAATCTAGAAATCCTATCAAGAGAGGTAGCCTACAGGTGCCTATTGGATGTCATTGTCTGCCTTTTGGATTTGTTGGTTTATATTTGATTCTCAGTGCTTTTTTGTGTGGATGACTCTGGGAACTGAATGAAAAATAGCATATATTTTATTATTTAATTCTATAACATTAGTAAACCCAGAATTAATTATGTCTAGTGCCAAAAAAGAAAATAACAGACCCTGTTATATCTTAGAGACTTTAATGCCTTAGAAACGTTTCAAACTTTCAGGTTGAACTCTTATTATCCTTTCTCTAACTTTTTCCTTTGTTATTTTCCTGACTTTCTCTTGTCACTATTTTTTAAAAGATTTAATTTATTTATTTTTAGAGAGAGGAGAAAGGAGGGATAAAGAAAGGGAGAAAAACATCGATGTGAGAGAGAAACATTAATTGCTACTTGTGCCTTGCTCTGCACTTTACTTAATTTGATAATAAGAATATTTTACTTCCTGAGGCAACTTCAAGAGGTTGCCTATTCCAGGTGCCCTGACTAGAGACTGAACCTGCAAGCTAGATAAGTGCGCTGACTGGGAATCTAGCAGGCAGCCTTTTGCTTTGTGGGATGATGCCCAACAAACTGAGTCATTCCTGTCAGGGCCCTTGTCGGTATTTTGTAGGAATAGCCAACCAACTGCTTGAGTTGAGTTGTTGAGCATCTTTCATTCTTTCTGTTACTTCATTTCCATTTCAAATTCAGCAGCAAGCATTTTTGTTTTTCCTGACACCCCCTTCACATGGAAGTACCTATCCAATTTTGTCCTTGGTGTCTCAGCCAGAAAATCACCTCTTGAGTAATACCCTTTCAAACTATTCTATTGAGAGAGTTCCCACCTTCAATCTACATTCTTTTTATTTTCTCTAAATTGGCATCCAGTTTGTTCTCTATGTCATCTACTACTGTTTGTTATTTTTTGTTTATTTATTTACTTGGTTTTAGTAAATCTCTCCCACTAAACTGTGAGCTTCATGAGAGCAGGATTCTTTTCTTTGGTTTGGTTTGTATCACCAGCGCTTCACTCCAATTATACCTCATGGTAGGAAACCAAGAAATATTTATCAAAACAGTCATCTCCACACAAGGACTGTAGCATTCAAATGATTCTACCTCATAAAATGTTAAAGAGTTTGGAGATAGGCATCACTGACTTACCTGAGTTACTAGAAATTGATGTATTTAGGTCTAGCAGTTCTTGAAACTCAAAATTTATGAAGGCATCAGGAATGATTGAGACAAAAAAATGTTAAAGCTTTCTCTAGTTTATTTTTCCTTTTCTAAGAAGTACAAACATTTAACAATAACTTTATTATACAAAATTTTGTAAAATTAGTTGGCTTTATTATAAAATATAAATATATAATATATGTTATATACACACACACACACACACACACACATACATACATACATACACATATATACAAGGTCTGTCCAGAAGGTACCCAGACATGTAGTATGAAAAACAGGGACATCTATTGAAGAAGATCCAAGATACAAAAAACATTGTACACAGGGCAATGACACCTCAGTCCCCTTCAAAGGTACCTTGGGACCTCACACAGTTCTCCCAATCACCACCAGCTATCCCATTGTATTTTCCTGAATCTCATTGATGGTCTGAAGTCTCTTCCCTTTCAAAGGTGATTTTAGTTTTGGGAAAAGCCAGAAGTTCCAGGGTGCCAAATCTGTGTTGTAGCAGGGCTGAGTCACTTCGGTGACTTGATGTTTAACCAAAAAACTTTGCACAGGACATGATGCATGAGCAGGCATGTTGTTGTGATGAAACTGCCAATCACCAGTTGTCCATATCTGTGGCCTTCTGAATCATGTAAATAGTTTCTGTAGAGAAATGTTCAAACTTAATGCAAAATATGATGTGGATTTGTTGCCCTTCTTGCTCCGTCATTTTGAGCGTGACGCCCACAAAGTACACATACTCACTCAACAGTGACTACTGCCCCCACTGACTAGTACAGTGAAGTCACCATTATTCACACATGCACATTCCAGCCCACTCTCCTTGGCTGCCAGGTTACATCAATATCTCATAAATCATTCTTGTTATATTAACAATGGCTGGATTTTTTTCTGGGCAAACCTTGTATATTAGTTTTCCTGTCACCAAGCTATGTGAGTTATAACTAAATGAATTTTTATAAAATTTCAAATCTAAATTTGGAGTAATATTATTTAAAATATAGAATGTACATAATGTGTGATTAATTTGGTGACTTGAGGTTTCTTAATTATATAGACTGTTGTCCTTAGGACATCTGAAACCAAGGTATCATGAGAGACCCAGAGAGCAGCAAGTAGGATATATAGGTGCGACCAATAAATATGAAGTGGACAGAAGGGAAGGCAGAGTTCAATATAAGTGCTACATCAAGAATAATAAGGGCTCCAAGCAGCAGGTTTGATTTTATTTGATTTACAGAATGGTTAGCATCAAGAAATTAGCAAAAAAGAAGTGTTGATGAGGATGTGGAGAAAAGGGAACATTTGTGCGCTGTTGGTGGGAATGAGATTGGTGCATCCCCTGTAGAAAACAGTAGGCAGAAACCTCAAAAAATTAAAAACGAAAATGTCTTAGGACCCAGTGATTCTACTTCTGAGAATATATCTGGAGAAACCTGAAGCACTGATCTGAAAGAATTATGCACCCCTATGTTCAGGTATCTTGAAAAACAGTGTATCTACTCCTATGATTTGAAGTACCATGGCAATTTTATTCTTTCGTACTCTAGATAAATTACAGTCCAACTGGAAAATTTGTAATTTAGAACAAAAGGTACTTGGAGTAGGAGGCTTAAGTTTCACTCAGGTAAAGCCATAGATTCTGAAAGATTGTCTAAGAGTATGAGATTGGCTTGTATAACCCACAGTGAGAGACCTTGGCCTTTTTTCATAGTTTGGGTACAGTGGTCTGAGGTCTGGCACTTAAAATTTCTTAGGATTGCCAGATAAGGGTGTTTAGAAAGTAGTAGTGGTCTTAACTGGGAGCAATTTGGCAGTTCAGAACCATTCATTAGACATTGTCTGAAGACACGTTTGGTTGTCAGTGGTTGCTACTGACAACTGTTGAGTGGAAGTGAGGGATGCTGCAAAACATCCTACAATACACAGGACAGCCCCTACGACAGAATTATCCAGCACCAGAGCTAATGGTGCTGAGGCTGAGAAACCTTGATATTTAGTAATCCCCATGGGGGTCCTGAAAGGTGCTCTGTAAGACCAAAATGTGAAACTAGGAGAGTGGGAAACACTATGATGAAGGCATTCAAGATAAAAGCGACACTGGAAAGTTTGACCAGACAGATACAGATTATCCAATGGTTATGTCACTTTTTTTCTAAGTGCATAATTTGGATGATTTCCACACATGAAGGAGGTGTGTTGCTTTTTTCCTTTTTCATGGGAGTTTTCAATTAAATTAACCCTTCACCCAATTTTACCTCAGTATCACCTATTAATCTGGAGTAGAGTGTGCATTCTCCTTGTGGGAAGGAAAGACTGGGGACCCACATGACATGCAACATTTTTTTCTCTGTGCTTTGTTTGCTTTTTCTTTGCTTGTGTTTTGAAAATTACTAATAAAGCTTGTTACTAGGTGAGGGTTCTGAGATGTGTGAGTCTGATTTGCTTTTATGATCCTTTGTATTAGCTCAGCAATCATGATTGTTTATTCTGTAGTGGTACTGCAATCTCAATATGAGGTTGGTTCTTCATCACTGACATGGGGAAATAAAAATAAATTACCATCAGAAATGGGGATGGAAATGCATATTTATCCTTCTGAGAGAAACCGTAAACTTTTAAAAGCAAATGATAGTTCTTTTCGTGCTACTGTACAGAAAGTGTTATTGAAAAACACAGGCTTTTTAATAGAAAATAGCTTGCACCAAATTCTTATACAATCATTTTATTATTTTAGATTCATGTATTTCCTCCCCTTCCTTCCTTCCTCTTTCTTTCTTTCTTTTCTTTCTTTCTTTCTTTTCTTTCTTTCTTTCTTTCTTTCTTTCTTTCTTTCTTTCTTTCTTTCTTTCTTTCTTTCTTTCTTTCTTTCTTTCTTTCTTCTTTCTTTCTTTCTTTCTTTCTTTCTTTCTTTCTCTTTCTCTCTCTCTCTTTCTCTCTTTCTCTTTCTTTCTCTCTCTCTTTCTTTCTTTCTTTCTCTCTTTCTCTCTCTTTCTTTCTTTCTCTCTTTCTTTCTTTCTTTCTTTCTCTCTCTTTCTTTCTCTCTCTCTCTCTCTCTCTCTTTTTTTTTGACAAATAGAACCAAAACTACCAGTTTGAGAACTGCCCTGTGGTCTGTAAATGGCATTTATGTGTGTATGTGTATTTATAGCTCTCTCTCTATGTATTTTATAACTCTTGTCTTTACTGTGAGACTTTGTGTTTTCATTCTTGTTTCTATATAAGGTTTGAAATGTGGGTGTGGGGACATTATAACTGCCTTATCATACTTTTCTGTATTTAAGGCTTTGTGTTCAACCTACTTTGTAGATGAATTGAATAAAGGGTATTTATTTTTTTTCTGTTGAGAGAAAAGAGAATTTATCTCGTAAGATAGTAAATATTTTCCAAATTTGCTCATGTCAAAAACACTATGTGATGGCTCTGGCTAGGTAGTTCAGTTGGTTAGAGTGTTGGCCCATACACCAAAGTTGTGGGCTCAATCTTTGGCCAGGGCACATACAAGAATTAACCAATGAGTGCATAAATAAGTGGAAAAACAAATCAATGTTTTTCTTTTCTCTGTCTCTTTCTCTCTCTCCCTCCCCCTCTCTCCCAACCTTTCTCCCTTCCTCACCCTCTAAAAAAATCAATTAATTAAAAAAAATCACTGTGAAATAAAACTATGGAGTCTAACATAAAAGCTGGGTTTGCATAGTTTTGCAAGATTGTCAAAACTAGATTTTGTTTCACTAATTACTTCTGGCATATAATTTTCATGATATTTAAAATTTCTATTATGAATAACTGAGATTTAATTAAAGTGTTAATCTAATTAGTACTAATAAGGCTAACTTTGATTTACACATTCAGAAGATAGTTTTAATTTAAAATATTGAATTCCCTTTACAGACATTTGACTAGAATTTAGATTAGGGTGATCACACTTTTAATCTGTTCTTATTTTGCAAGTTTTAAAAGCCTTATTTAACTAGTGGTAATTATTTAAATTTACTAAAACTTGATTTTACACATATGCTAATGCTAAGAGATTTTAAAGAAATCAAAATGGTGACTTAAAACATTTAAAAATATCCCACAGAGGTGATAAATTCTGGTCTTGTATATATAAAAGTTTTAATTATTCAGGTCAACATTTAAAATAAATTTCAGGATTTTTTAATTCTTTCTAGCTCCTGCATGCATCACCATCACATATTAGTTTACTTAACTCTGCCTCAAGCTTTATAAATTGTTTCTTTCTTAAACTTCTTTCAATTAACCTTTTTATTGCACCATCTGTTTCAATTTGGGACTCTGACTGATACACTAACTATACTTAACGTACCTTTTAAAAAATAGAATCTTTACTATGTAGGAATGAGCTCAGTTTTGCCATGTCATCTGCATTTTTATATAAAAAAGTAATTCAAAATTTTTAACTATCAGTAAAGTGCACATATACCGTATGATACACTATGAATTTCTGCAATGTGATGTACCTGTAGCCAGCACCCGGATCAGGAAGCAGACGATTATGAGATTTCCCCAAGCCCTCTTTGTGTTCCTTCTACTCTCTCTTAAGGGTACCCAATATCCTAATTTCAAACTACATGCCTTGGTCTCATGTCTGTTTGAACTTTACATAACAGGATTCCATGGATATGAGCATGTAACTATCTGGTTTCTTCTTTCTACGTTGTGTTTCTGAGTTTAGTCCATGTTGTCAATTATAACTGTAATGTATTTATTCTCATTCCTGTGTAATATTTCACCTATTCTTTTATTTTAGGGTGTCAGGATGGGCTTTTGGCTTGCTTCCAGTTCAGTGCTATTATGAATAAAACAGCTATAAACATTCCATGCTTATCACTTAGTGGATAGGTATTCTCTTATCTCTTGGATATAAACCCAGGATAGAACTGCTGGGATGTGGAACAGGTATATAGTTACATTAAGCAGATATAGTCAAAGAGCTTTCCAAAGTCATACCAATTTACACTCACTGCCTACAAGCTATGGCACTATGTACATGCCATTTACTGTACAGGCACATTGATGTTTGGAGTAGTCAGTCTTTTTAACTAAACCCTCCTTTTGTGTGTGAGCTTGATAAACCCTAATGTGTAAAATCATCAAGAACACACCTAAAGTCAAAGCAGATTTACTAACTTGCTGTAGGAGGAGTGACTGCACAAATGGGGAGGTGAAGGTTGTGTCAGTAAAGGAAGCGTGGGCTTGTTATGGTGTTTTGGTGCATTCTCGTGGTTTTTAAGAAGGATTAAGGGAAGAGGGATCTGTTTTGGATTAGGATTTGTCATGAAAAGATAGAAAATTAGTAATTGCATATTTTAATAATTTTAGTCGAGGAGGTAAAATGGAAAAGTAAAGCTAAATTGTCATAGTTAAAGAAGCAGTTGGTCTGTTAATTGGCCAGGAGAGGGGCATATCTGGTAATTTTTGTGATTGCCTGATGTCCTTGTGTTCTGTATAATTCTATTACGGTCACGGAGTAATGCCATCAGATGCTGATATTCTGCTAAACCATTTGAATTCAGCAGGGAACATCACGGACCGCCGTTGTTTGCCAGGCCATCTACTAGTCGTCAGTTGTCAGGGCTGTTTTATTATGTCTCAGTTCACAATTTTGGCCAAAGGTATATAAAGTGAGGCTCCATGCTGTTAATTGATGGTGTTCATAGCTGCACTAGCACCAAAATTCTACGGGCTAGAAGGTTGATTTGAAAATATTGTTTGTAGTTGGACTAGAGTTACTCCCTCCCGCCCATTTTGTTTCAGTGTGAATTGCTGAATCATCTGATAGGGAACTAAGGACAAAGAATCATTTAGACTCTGGACAAGGATACATTAGTAAATTTCAATACAGGTCAGTATCAGAAATTATATGATTATTAACCCTTATAATAGTCATGAGGAGAGGGGCCTAGATGACCCAACCCAGGTGAAGAAAATATTAACACTAAGCTTGCATTTCCTGGACATTCAATTCTATATTGTCTGCATCCTTTTCCATTTCAGCTTGCAATTGAGAAGAGCCTAGGCCCAGGAATGCAATTCCTAAGCACACAGGGAGACTGAGGAAAGCTGATGATCAGCAAAGTATTGGGTAAAAAGGAAAGGCTTTGCAAAGTTTTATAACAGTTCTAAAAAAATTATCTCCAACAAGGAAAATTCTCAATTCATCTTTTTCTTTTTTTTAAGCTAGTATGTTTGACTGAGGGCTATTATATTAGTTCAGCTATTTGGGAAGAGATCGTGAATTTAAATATGTGATGGCACAGTAAGCTTGGAATTTTTAGTTTCCGTTTTTAAGTGTGAACTGTTAACAGAATTATCATATCAGGATTATCAAAGGTAGTCTTTGAGAGTTTTGTGTGAGGCATATATTAGTTCCTCAAAGAAGTTAAATAATAAATAGTGGGATTTTTCTTCCTGGAGAAGGTGAAGGAGAGTTGTTGGGTTCACGATGTTGTGGCAATGGATAGTGGTATTTGAGGGGGAGAAAAACAATGAGGGCATTGACAGAATGCTGTGATATTTAATTTATCCCAAAGTATATTGATATTGAGCCCAACAGAACAAAATTAAAACTAAAACCCTATAAACACAGTCAGATTTTGTACTTAGATATATTTAATATAAAAATATACACTCCTTGAAAAACATATTAGTATATTTCAGTTATACATAATTAAGAAGAGAATTTCCTTTTGGATTTATTTCCTTTTTTATAAAGAAGATAATTTTTTAAAAAGATTTTATTTATTTTTAGAGAGGTGTGAGGGAGAGAAATATCAATGTGTGGTTGCCTCTAGCATGCTCTCTACTGGGAACCTGGCCTGCTACCAAGGTATGTGCATGCCCTAGACTGGGAATCGAACCGGCAACCCTTTGGTTCGCAGGCTGGCACTCAATCAACTGAGCCACACCATCTGGGTCTCCTTTTCTATAACTTTTTATTTGGATATAATTATAGATCTACATGCTATTGTAAGAAATATAGTAGAGAGATCCTGTACACTCTTTCATTTACTTGTCCCCAGTAGTAAGAGATTTATAACTGTGATACAAATCACAGTAAGGAAATTGACAATGATATAATCCACTGGCTTTATTTAGATTTTACCAGTTTTACATCAACTTATTTGTGTGTGCATGTGTGTGATTATTTGTCAGTGTATTCTATGTCATTTTATCAAATTTATAGATTTGTATGACTACCACCACAGTAAAATAGAGAATGATAACATTAAACAACAAAAAAAATGCCTTGTGCTGCCAATTTATAGTCAACTCACCTTCTTTCCTGCCTTCCTCCCTAACTCCTGGCAACTATGTATTCATGTACAGAAGAGGTTTTTATTTTCACTTAGCATGATTCCCTTGAGATCTGGACCAGTCCTTGCACGTAGCCATTGTTTGTTCCTTTTTATTGCTGAGTGGTATTCCATGGTATGTAGATACCATAATTTGTGTAACAATTTACCCATGGAAGGACATTTGGATTTTTCCTAGTTTTTGGCTATTATAAGTAGAACTTCAATGATCATTCATGTGTTTGTATAAACATAATTTTAACTTTTCTGATGTCAATGTCCAAGAATATAATTGTTGAGTCATATTATAAGCTCAAGTTTTATAAGAAACTGCTATATTTTTTCATAGTATCTGTATGGTTTTATATTCAGCAATTTATAACTGATCCAGTTTCTCTTAATCCATGCTTACATTGGTTACTATCACTGGCTTTTTTTTTTTAATGTAGCCATTCAGGTAGGTTTGTATGATATCCCATAATAGTTAATCTGCATTGCCTTATTGGTTTATGATGTTGAATATCTTTCTATATGATTATCTTGTTTATCGAGAACATTTATGAAGAATATATCTCTCTAAAATAATTTATCAATATCTCTCTTTATACACCAAAATTTAATGACTTTAAACTCATTTCAAAAGCTCTGAGAGTCCTGTTTTTCTTCTCATCTTGAAATTTAGTGAACGAGGCCTTTGCTGAAATTATAGTTTAATTATTTTATTGTATTATTTTATTGAATTTTGGCTTTTAGCAAGGTAAAATTTATAGTTTTTTTTTAATTTTTAGCTACAATGGGACAATTAATTTTACATTGACCTTTTTTGAAGTGTCAACAAATGCCGACTGAAAGACTTCTTAAATTTAATTTATTTTATGGATCATACCAATTAATTATTTTTAGTGGGACACATGGATCTTTCTAGAGCATTAATTGCTTAAACAAATCCTACTGATTTTTCTATTTCTATTAATATTTTGTTATTTTGTTAATTGATTTGTAGTAACTCTTTACATTTAAAAAGCAGTAACTCCTTGATTATAATATTCGTTGTAGACATTTTAAAATTTATTATTTATATTTTGACTAAGTATGTCTATAATTACTGTAGGAGAAAATAGAAGCAAATAAAGTCATCAAAGATTCTGAGAAGTTAGCAATAAAGCATCAGAAATGTTTTAAGATTAGTTCAAGTGCTTTAGAGTTAGGCTTTTCAATATGGACTCAAAGTCTTATTACCTTTATTATTTGGGGAAAGTTGCTAAACTTCCCTTGTTTCAATTTTTTTATTTATATGATAGGAAAATAAGTATGCAAATCTCTTTATACCATTTGTCTTAGACATACCTTAGAACTGTACCTGGTTTGCTGTGAGCACTGTGTTAGTTATTGGTGAATCCTAAGGAAAAAGCCATATTGCTGACAAAAGCTTCAGGCGGGGCGATGTTAGAGACATAAAGCCTTAGGTTTTAAAATTCTTAAAACATCTTTCAGGAGCTGTTTTTCAGGAGCAGATTATTGACTTCAAATTTAGCTAAGCCCACAAAAATACTTATTACAGAGGGTAATTTAAAATCTTCCTCAATTGAAAAATAAAATAAAATAAAATCTCCCTCTGTTGGATCATTGTATGATCTAATTTAAGTGTCTGGCTCTTTTCCCTCAGGGTTTTCTCAGCCTCAAAGAGGTCCTGGTTATCATCACTGTCATTATCAATGCATTAGCCTATCTGAATACTCACACCGAGCTGGCAGAGGAATCAAGGAATACCGTTGAGGATTTCATTTTAATTTTGGGCTATTCATAACTTACTAAAAATGTTTTTCTTTGTCTTCATAATACACTTTCATAATGAAACTTTGAAAATTAATTTTAACAATATTATGATGAAAAATTACATAGCATATAATACCTTTTAGTTTACTTTGGGTATTGTTTGTTTGTTTACAATTGTGGATTGTAAAGTATGTTATTTAACAAGTTAAATGTCAGATGGATCACAAAGACTGGCCTTAGATACTGGTGTTATTAATTCAGAAAACATTCTACTTCTTTTGTAGTGAATTACTTTATTTTGTAAATTCATCATTAAATAACTAAAGAATTATTCTCAGTAAGTTTTTCAGTGTTAACTTTTGAAATCTTATGAAATAGTTACCATTAATTCAGCGATACAGCAACTCCTTTCTATTGTGAGAAGTACTTATACATTCGGCAACCCATAATCATCTTCTTATTGCCTGCCTATTATAGTTGTTTAAATCATTTATTATATATGTAATATATACTGTATATATCAACATATATTGTATATATACATAGATGTATAACATGTATATATGTGTACATATATATACATGAATGCATATACACACATTCATGTTTTTGGACACCTGAGATTGGAGACCATGCAGTGCCATTGCCACTTTGATCAGACAGTTTATGTCAACAAAGTTACTTGTAGAGAAAGCCAGTTTTTGTATGCCTGAGGCTTTCTGTAATATGATGCCTGTTTGATCAGATAGTTTATACCAACAGTGTGATTAATGGTGAACTCCTGTTTTTACTTTTGAGGACTGACATTTGAGTGTCTAAAGTCACTCCCATCATGTGTCACATGCCTACATGACTCCTCACCTCCAAAACACACCTTGGATAGGAAGGTTTGAGTGATCTGCTCTAGTTGACAATGCTTTACATGTTCTGTCATATGTCATTATTAGAAAAATTAAGTGCATCCATACAGCTCTGCTGGGAAAGGTCCCCCAGAAGATTTAACCTGATTTCTCATAGAATTTGACCCTTGCACATTTTCCCTTTGCTGATTTGTATCCTTTTTCTATAATAAGCAGTAACCATAAGCGTAACAGCTTTTCTGAGTCCTTCTAGCAAATCGTCTAGCCTGAGAGTGGTCTTTGGGACCCTTAACACAGCCGCTTTGAGGTTATTCCAAAAACAGTTACCATAGGAAGATAAGATCTTGCTACAGACCTTTGATTGTTGGCTCTGAAGTCTTAATTGGCCTTTGACAAGGGATTTGATCAACAGTCATACCTATTGCTCCTTGGTATTTGCAACTGCCAAGGCCATCTGAAAGACTGGTTTCCTTAATGGCTGCTATCAGTGGCCTCACTGTATCTATACTCTGTCTTTTTTCTTTTCGGTCTTCTCCCACTTTGACTCTAGAGTTGTTCATGTGTCTTGTTTTGGCCAATAACAAGTTGGCAAACATGATATGAACAGAGGCTTATAAAACCCTTCTACATTTCTGTTTTCTACTTTGGAACTGTACCAGAGTCATGAGATCAAAACTAGCAAAGCCTGTGAGAAAATGAGAGACCCTGTGGAGCTGAGCTGAATTGCCCAGTAGAGACCGTCATAGCCCAGGAAGCTCCCTGCTAACATACTAGCCAACTAGGACTGCTTGAAAGAGACCCACACCCTCTCAACTGACCTACAAATATTTGATGAGTAAATACTTGACGTTTTCTGAGGATTTGTTTGGCAGCAATATTATTTTGGCAATAGCTAACAATTAGTAGCCCAAATATAAATTTCTATCTCCCTTTCTTGCAAATTTACCAGCACACTAACAATCTGACCTCTTCTACTTCCCTCAGAAATATAGGCTTTCAAGGCGCATGGCTTGCCTTCCAAGTTTTCAAAGCTACAGTTTATCAGGTGTTTTGCCAAGATGTATTCTACCCTCCAAATGTTCCCTAAAGTTCTTGACTGCTTCTTAATAACTACTTTCCTTATATCCTACTCTGCACTACTGTCATGTCACAACTCAATAATATATGATAACTTTCTATGTTGCCTCCTTGCTTTTTTTTTCCCCCCACACTACTCCAGAGTGGTTCTTTAAAAATGTAGATTATTTTACTTGTCTACCACATTCAGAAAAAATCCAGATATATTACATTCACTGCCTATTGGTCCTCTATACTCTGGCCCCCAGCTATCTCTGTGACCTCTTCCCTCCTTTTATTTTTACCCACTCTCACTCAGGTTCTTGCCGGTCCTCACACTTATCAAGCATGCAATATCCCCAGGGTCTTTGCACTCACTATGTCCTGTGCTTGTTGGATTCCTGTCCCAGATATCCACAGGGATCACTCTCACATTATCTAAGCTTTTCTTATGCAGAGATGAAACCCATGCAACAGTCTTGTCTTCATGATTGATCAGGCATTTTCCTATGTAGCAAATAATACTGGCCGAGAAGTTGTTAAACATGTGAATATTGTTAGTGCTTACTTGTCACCTTACCTGGGAGGTGATGGGGTTCAGGATTTGGTACCCCAAAATATGGCAACTTGGCATATTAAATATTTTAAGCTGAAGGAGTTTAAAGAAACAGCAGAAACAGGGTGATCTGACCTCCCCCCATGCTTTTCCCATTAAACAAGTCATAAAATTCATGTGAAAGCTACCCTCTGTATCCTACTCACACATGATAATTGAAGAGACTTTCCTCATCTCCGATGACATACCCCTTATAGCCTCTTGCTCTTGGGTTCACTTTGACTTCACATGCAGATACTGTGGGTTCAATCTTTTAAAGATGTTTCAAACTCAGCTACTTTCCTTGGTGCCTCTATACTCACAGAAATTACTTGGTTAAGTCATTGGAGCAAGGGTTGCTTCCAAAGTAGGCATCTCTCTTGGTTTTGTGGTTCTGGTAAGATTCATACTTGTATATATTTGGGGGAAAATATTGGGCATTAGACAGTGTGTCCTTCAAGTCCAGGTGGTATACATCAAGTGCTGCTTGATCTGTTCCTCTTGCTTCCCTTCTCTGGGGTTCACCAAGCTGGGGCCACTCTCTCAGCAGAGTCTGCATAGAGTATCTAGTGACTGATGTAGGGGAGAAGGTTAACTACTGTTTTAAGTTCACTACTTCAAAGGACAGAGAAGTTATACTTTTACATCTCATAAAGATGACAATGAAGAGCGTTTTTAATGTGTAAACTTCTGAGTAATGATTTAGAAACAAGTTGTCATTTCATTAGAGCATAGACCTTTAAAATTGATTAGAACATGCTGGATCATCGTAATTGAGGAAGCAGAAATTTGTGAAAGATTAATCTCTTCATATTGCTCTTTTTTACACATTGTCAATGCTATTAGTTTTTTTTTTTCCTTTAACTTCACCCTGTTTTTCACTGAAGACTATTTTACCATGTTGATTAATATGATTACAATATTTTGAAAAGTTGGGAGTTTCTATGCTTTTTGGATTCTGTGACTTACAGGAATGTCCCATTGAGATGTAGATTCTGTATGGCAATTTATTGCATTGACAGATATTAATAAAAATTCATTTCCAGGAGTCTTACACTTTATTTTTCATTCTGTTGATGAAAAATATATCATGAATGTTTGCTACATGAAAGACACTATATTAAGTTTTCAAAAGTAGATAGTGGATCATCAAAGATGCTGTTCCAAATAAACCACACATGAAAGCCACTGATACACTAACAGACAAACGTGAGTGTAAGGGTATAATAAAGACAAAGTGTTTTAGTTTTGGACAAAGAGTTGAAAACAGGTAGTTTTACTCAGGAAAATGTTCATGCTATACATATGAACTTCTGTATGAATTTTATAGAAGGAAAAGGGAAGAAGAAAAGCCAAAGCTGTTCTTTACAATTTACTCTGCAAGGAATAGAAAACAACTGTGGTTCTTTAATATTGGCAAGTAAGTCCTATGGATTTCTGAGTTGGCTTTATAAAAGTCTGATTTTTGTAAAAAAAATTGTTCTGAATCAAATTTAAATTTTGTCTCTCTGTTGGCAATGAAATAGTATCAGGTGTTTGACTGTTGGAGTCAGACTGGACCTTTGTTAGCCCTCTTGGTACTTGAGTTTTGGCTAAGAAGGAATTCAGAGCCAAGACTCAAACTGTAAGAGAAAGTTTATTTAGAAAGTCACAGAGGTAGAATACATGAGCCTTAGAAGAAATGGGCTCAGGAAACAGGTTACAGAGGCAAAAGAAGGGACTTTGGAGCTTAGGAGAAAGAGAGAGGCAAAGAAGATGCACCTGCAGGCAGGGGTTGGGGGAAAGGCACAGGTGTGCTCCATAGAGATATCTGCATTAGCTCTTCATCTAGAAGGTCTTTGTGTGCTATCCAAAGGTGGGGATTTCAGGGGAGGTTCCAGGGGAGGATCTCAACCTAATATTCACCAGTGTTCCAGGTGTGTTCCCTCAGGGTGGCATAGTTTTCACTGATTGGTCAGCACTAGGGGAAGGTGTAGTCATTACAGCTGGTGCATTAGTCTGGTTTTGCTGCTTTTCTGAGCCTGGAACCGAAACAAAACTGAGGCCTAGATGTGATCTCTAGTTTGACCAAAACTCTGTCTCTATGGTCAACAGACCCCAGGCTTTGTTCCTAAGATTACTTGATGCAGACCAGAACTTCATTGTCTGGAGGATGTGGTGCTTAAGGGAGTGGTCATGCAAGAACTTGTGTGGGAGTCATATGAGGCTATTCTCTGGCTTTTGCTCCTAGTCTAAGGGGGTCTAAAAGCACATGACTAATGACATGCCAGGGGAGGAAAGGTCAGAGGAGGGTCCAAATATAATGATCAGTGATGTGAAAAGTCAGGGAGTCTAAACCACATGACCAGTGATACGCTAGCAGAGGAGGAATGGTTATCTTGGGGGTGCAGTCCTTATTTCCCAGTTTTGCCTGTTGCTAGGCACCTGGGTCTTTCCGTCCTAGAGACCTTTTGTACTTGGTCCATCATCCTTGCTCTGTGCATCACAGTCTAACTGTGTAGCACATCTCCTCTGATAAAGAATTTGAAGATTAAAGTAGTGACAGAGACATACAAAACATACATCTGTCTGGTTTTCTCAGTTGTAAAAATAAAAGTAATACCACCAACATTAACACTGCACATTATAATATAGTTTATAATATATATAGTAATATAAAATATAACACAATACATTTAAATATGTTATATATTAAATATGTTATATTTTAATTTACATTAATAATATAAAATATATATTATGTAATATAAAATATAATATAATATATTTTCTACTGCTTATTTTATAATATAGGCATTTAAGTATAATGTCAAAGAGTAAGGTATTTTGTTACTGTTTATTTTATTTTTCAAATATTTAGAAAATATACAGACGATTTTGCTGCTTATGTCCATTGAATAGTTTCCATTTAAATCCCATTACTTATAATTAACTTGGAATGTACTTAATATACCACTGGAGATAATTTTCAAACACTGCAAATTTTAAATGCTTAAATTTATAGTTCAGAAACTTTACCATTTTCTTTGCTATAATTTTTATGCTAATAAATTCAATTATATACAAGGTCTGTCCATAAGGTATCCAGCTCTGTACTATGAAAAATAGAGACATTTATTGAAGAAGATACAAGGTACAAGAAACATTGTACATAGGACAATGATGCTTCAGTCCCCTTCAAAGTAGGCACCGGGGGACCTCACACAGTTCTCCCAGTCACCATCAGCTGCTCTGTCATCTTTTCCTGAATCTCATTGATGATCTGAAATTTCTTCCCTTTAAAAGGTAATTTTAGTTTTGGGAAAACCAAAAGTTTCAGGGTACCAAATTGAGGCTGTAGGGGGGCTGAGTCACCTGGGTGATTTGATGTTTCACCAAAAAACTGCATGGGACATGATGCATAAGTGGGTGTGTTGTGGCGATGAAGCTACCAATCACCAGTTGTCCATAGCTGCGACCTTCTGAATCAAGAGAATAGTTTCTGTGGAGGAATGTTCAAGCTTAATGCAAAATTTGATGCAGATTTGTTGCCCTACTTGCTCAACCATTTTGAATGTGGGACGGCCACAAAGTATCTATACTCACTCAATGGCGTCTACCACCACCGCTGACTAGTACAGTGAAGTCATCATTGTTCACATATGTGCATTCCGGTCCACTCTCCTTGGATGCCAGGTTACACTGATGTTGCATAATCTGATCTCATTACATTAACAATCACTGGAGTTTTTCTGGACAGACCTCGTATTCTATTTAAACTATTTGAATGTTTTTATGATGCTTTTCTGCAGTTGAGATATTAACCTCTGAGTCATGATAAAACCTTACTATTCACTAATTATTCTTTACTGCACCTTTTAAGAAAATATTTCACCTAAGTATTTTAAAATATCTTTAACAATGAGTTTATATTTTTAATTTGGTTTAGAGGCTATCTCTTTAGAACAGGCATTTATTTATAGTTATGATATCAGTAGAACTTTGTTTTTTGAAATAGCCATATTTTAAATGTCATCTTCATTTCATTGATTTAAAAAGAAAGGCCATTTAACACTGAGCAAACTTTTATGAAAATTGATTGAGTTTTTTGAAATATTGATTAATGTTTAAGGTATATATTCCCACCAGACTCCAACCAGATAAGTGCTTTAGTAGAAATTAAGGATTGATTCAATGTCACAAAACCCAGAATTTTTCAAGATTAAAAATAGAGAACTAAATATTAAATCTCTTAGTTTTTATAGGGGTATTCATATTATTACAGATAAAATTTTAATTTAATAATAACATATACAAAAATCATAAACTGTGTTGCCTAAATGCCATTAGTTTTATCATTGCCATGTCTTTTTTAGATTTGACCCTCTGAGCAGTCCATTGTCAAGACAGGGTAGAGTAGGAGAGACTTTCCTTCAGTCCCCCTATGTTCAATAGCTGGGTTTGTAAAGTAAACTGACAATAGACAGACTAACAGAGAAAAAGGTATATAAACTTATTAATTTTTAGTATTACATCATGGGAGCATCACAGGAAAAGAAAATGAATACTCAAAAAAGTGGTGAGATGTTAATAGGGGAAGAGGACTTAAGGGAAAGTAAATGATTTTTAAGAAAGATAAATGGACCCTTAGAAGAATAGGTGGGAGTAATAATAGTTTGTGACAAAGTTGGTCTGGGATAAGTCAATCTTCCTTGGTGGAGGTATTTATGACAATTGAGTTCCTTTTGGAAGATCTGTCTTTAGGCAGAAAAAGGAAGTTCAGAGAAATCTTTTTTCCACATTTACTGTTTTCAAAATGCCTTCAGCTCAAAATAATTCTTATGCCAAAGAGGCATATTTTAGGGTGGTAAAATATGTCAATAAGGTTTGTTGGGGAAAATTTCTGGGAGGAAAAATGAGGCAGTTAGGTGGGGAACATCTCAGACTGTAATGTAGGACTGACACCTGTGAAGGAGACAGGGTAGGAAGAAGAGTCATTGATTTGGAGTGCAATCCTAAGAAAGTTTTTGCCAGACTAGTGGGGAGGAATTAAACTTAGAGTTGCTCACAGAAATGAGCTTGCCTTAGTATCTCTGCTACCCTATGCCATTGGCTGGGAGGACCCCATGGGAAGTATGGTTTTGGCACAGAGGTGGGCATTCAGTGGGTAGTAGTCAATCATTCTCCCTGCACTAATAGCTCTCAGCAGCACATTTTCATGGCTGGCATATGCTATTTCAGTTTGTTAGAGAGAATCTTCTTAACTTGTTAGGACATCTCTAGAAATTTCCAAGCATCTACAGTATATTTTCATTCCTATGGAATAGATAGTAAGGCTTCTCGCATCTGAGGACATAACTTTCAGGAGATAGTATGAAAACTGTATCAAAGTTATATATTTACTAGAAAAAGTAGCCAACTTTACAGGAGATAATCCAGTTTGATATCATATTGAAGGGCATAAAAGCACCTTAAGGGGTGGTAATCTTCAAAAACAGACCATGCCATCAGGTCCAAGAGTCAGATAAACCACAAAAATGGGAAATTCAGTAGGAAGTATGTAGGGTTTAAGGGAAACATCAAGGAGGAAACCCTGTTCCACTGGACTACAATTCAAGGACAGTGTCCAGTCCCTGGTAAAAGTTAAAGGTTAAGTAAGGATAAGGCAGGACCCCAATTGTAGAATCTGGAAAATAGACAGTTTTCAATGCTGAGTTTCAGGGTTTTCAGGCATAGGAAACAAAGTTAGAATTCAATAATAAGAATTTGGGTACAGGCTAAAAAAAATCTATAACAAATCAGAAGCCCGATTATCCAAATAGACCAGTTAGTAAGAACAAGTAGCTAGGGTAAGTGATATTGTTTCCCATCATATTGGGCTAGAATTTCTTAAAATCTCCCTTTGAGTTATTAGTAGTTTTAGAGACCTGACCAGAAGTTTAGGAATGAAGTTTAAGAATGAGGCAAACCAGTGCTTACTTCTAGTTCAGTCTTATTGCAACATTATCGCTGTTCTCCATGCTTCCATCTTAAAGTCTATCACATTGTTACTATAAAAACTTAGATGCATTTAAGAAAAAGATAACCTGCTTCTAGTTTGCATATGACCTCATCGAATCGTTGGATTATTTCCAGTAATGTTAATGTTCTTGTATCACTGTTTTTTTTGTTGTTGTTGTTTGTTTGCTTCTTTTTTATTCAGCACTATTGTAATTATAGTTAGTCTGTTCTGCTGAGTGCTACAGAGGGCTATTTTAGGTTTTATATTTCAGCAGTATTTCATGTGATTCTTGTCTGGGCTAATCTTTGAAATCTTCAGTCAAGAAGTGCTCGGTTTTTCCCTATTACTTATTTAATATCTAGAGCTATAAAGTTCAATGGCTGTACTATTTACTCATAGAGATTTATAGAAATATTCAGTTTACATAGAATAATTTCAAAATATTATTTTATTAATTATTTATGTTTGTGGGAGCTTGAACCAAGAATTCAGCAATAATAACATTAAAAAGTATTAGAACTTATGGTTAGCATATGCAATTTCTTATATATTCTTATCACATCAATTCTTCAAAAGTGCTAATTTATTATTTTAATGTTGAGAAATGCATTTAAAAATTATAAACTACTACTTATAAGCAATTTAAAAAATTCAGATAATATCTGTATCATGTTAATTATTCCTTTGGTGTTGATTAAATTATTTGCAAAGAACTATATTACCCTGAAAGTCTCCTCTCAAATATTTATTAATCTAGGTAAACTCAGAAAAAATTAACAATAAACACTTGTTTTTACTAACTATAATGATCATATTTTTTCAATATAAAGTTTAAATAGTTGATTACTATAAATTCTGAATCAGCCAATAACTATCTTTAGACTTTTAAAAGTGGTGTCTGCTCAAGTGAGTAAAAGCTGTTTGTTTTTTTAGAGTTCTCCTCATTCTATAGTTAGCATAAAGCATTTTCATCTCTAGAGTAGCTTTCTAAGTTTAATACCACCTCTATTCTTACCAGTAAGTAGAAAATGATTTATGTTTTTTCATTTCTAGCTTTACGTAAAGCACAGAATTACTCACAATAAAAATGCATTATTCTGGAAATCTTTCTCTGCTGGAAAATTTCCAGGTCAATATCTTTCCCAAAGAGGAAAGGTTGTTTAATAATGGGCTCCAATGCCATTATCATACAATCTGTGTAAGTATTTGCTATCTGAAGATCAGCCCATTGGGTGCAATTGATTTAGAAGAATGTACCTGGATTGATTTCTGGGCTCTTGATATGGAAGCTTCTCTTTAATGAATATGGTGGATGAACTAAGAAGAAACTGAAACACAGTTTATTAAAGATGATTACTAGAGCTTGAAACTTTTGGAAAGTGCATTTATTATTTTTTGCTAAATCCCCAGGAAATAGGAAGTTCTGACAAGATCTTTTATTATAATGCATAAAATCTACTTAAGACTTGCAAGTAGAAAATGAGAAATTAAACAGCTTAGTTTTGAATTATTTTCTTTCATAGAGCATTAAACATTAATAGAATATTTCTATTTAGAATCAGGAAAGAGTATCTAATTAATATACCAACATATTTATTCATGTGATTCATATAAATGTATTAATAACATTTTCTTTATCTCAAAAGAAAATGGTCTATTAGCCATTATTTTCTATAAAAAATGAAGCATTTTGATTTATGTAAGCTGGCGGTATATTGAGGCCCCATTTCATTACCTCCTCAGGGTGATGAAAGGGCAGGAAGATTCACTTGTGTGCAGCAGTCGCTTAGATTGCTGGGAGCCAGCCAGTCCTCAGGATACCATGGGAGCTTCTGGCTCATTCTGGTCTTGCTTGACTCACAGGTATTAGTGCCAAGGAGGAGAACGGGTGAGACAACAGAGATAAGTAACTACAGGATTTATTGGCCATGCTGAATTGACCAGTGTCAGTAGCAATTAATCAGCAGTCTGCAGATGCTTTATAGAGCAATGCTTCTCAGACTTTAATGTGCACACAAATCCCCTGGAAATCTTGTTAAATTGTAGATTCCAATTCAGTAGGTTGGAGGCAGGAGGCGGGGCTGAAATTCTGCAGTGCTCGCCATCTTCTGAGAGCCCATCATGTTGATGTACAGTATATATTTGGAGCAGACTGGTCTGGAGCACTGCAGACCCAAAGTTACCTTTACCTGAGGCACCATCATTTCTGTTAGCACCTCCTGAAAATTCCTCACAGGATGGAGCTAACCAGACTCAGTAGAAGCAAACTGTCATTATAACTAATATTGTAGGTAGAGGTCTTTTGCAAGGACAAAACAGATATTTAACTCTATTTCCTGAGAGAGCTATTTATTCCTTGATCAGCCTCTACTATTTTACAGTGCTATATATTGGTTCTCTTTTTCCCCTCTCTCCTTTCCTGCCCAAAGTTTGGCCAAACTGTATAAATTTTGATGCTTTTTTTATTTCTATCTAGCTAATTCTAATGACCTTCCCTTAAACCATTCAATCGATTCTCTTGCTGATCGATGCTTCAAACTCAACTTAATCCATTAAGGATTAGGGAAAAGATTATATTTATTTTTAATGAATACCCAGACATTTATCTTGATATAATTTAAAAACCATGATAGGAGGGAATAAAGCTCCTGGAGATACTTCTACTAATATACAGACATGAAATAAGCTTAGTCTGAATATAAAAAAAAGTCATTTTCTAACTCTTTGTGCACAGCCAAAAGGACGTCAGGTTTGTTTTGACCTGTATACCTTTCTAGATACAGAGATGACAAATTTTTAGGACAAAGAAGGTTCACATACATTGTTTTTTTTAATTTAAAGCAATTGATGAGAAAAGTGGGATCTATCATTGCCCAGATGCCATACTTTGAATAGTATTGAAAGTTACTCCTGCTTTCATATAATTGTCTTTTCTACTAGACTTATAATAGGGCCTAAAATGCCACTATTAGGTTTCTTTCTTTTAATAAGTCATGTAAGTCTCGATAGTTATTATTTAGAGAGAATTGCAAACTAAAAGGTACTTGAAAATTTTAAAATTTGTTCTAGTTATGTCCTCCGGCCAGTGTCTTCTGTGCTGCTTCCTTCCTGTTTATTATTGTGGTACAGACATCCTGTGAATGAGGCTGGCCTCCAGGATTCTCCTCTTGGTTTTCTCTTTTTCTTTAATCATTTTAGCTATTATTAACACAAGCTCATCTTCTTCAGTTGAAAATTTTTTCAGTTATAAAGAGAAAACTCGAGACCCTGAATTCTCACTTAGGCTTAGTTTTCTTGGGCTTCAGAAATGGATATCTACTACCTATTTGCATATATCAACAAAATATGTAAAATGCTGGATGATAATTTGGGATCTAGAGTAACTACATTAAAAATTCTGATAACATGTAAGATACAACATGTTTAGGTTAATATGCTTATTATTTCATATTCTATTAGTTTAAGTTGCTTATAAATCTGTTAGTTTAATGATAAAAACATATTCATTACTAACAACTCCCCTTTAAAGTACACTGATAAACTTGTTTATTATTTATTTCTTCAGGATGTTCTTCCCACTAAGAATTAAAAATATAACAAGAGGAGGTCATAAAGTATACATGCTTTCAAAAGAATAATTAATTCTTTTTTACATTTATAATCTCTGTCTTTCCACAATTTTAATTTCCTATAATTTCTTATGCATAAATTGAATTATCCTTTTAAAGGAAAACATCTGTTGTATGATTTAAAAGCTACCAGTAAATTAAATTTTGAAAGTGAATACATATTCATTTAATCAATAAAACTCCTGCTTGTGTTATTGTGGTATGGCCTATTTGTAAATAGTAGTCTGCTGTTAAACATAAAACATGTTTTCTTTTTTTTTTTGTAGTCTAAAATTTATTTCACCTTATATCTCTACCAACCTGTGCAGTGTTTGAACAAATAGGAAACTAATTAACACAAATTTAAATATCTAAATTTCAAAGATCATTAAGACAGTACCTGAAAAAATTCAGGAATCTTTAAAAAAAATTTTTTATTGTTGCAGTTACTGTGGAAAATAGTATGGAATTTCCTCAAAAAACTAAAAATGGAACTGCCTTTTGACCCGGCAGTTATACCCTAAGAATCCTGAAACACCAATTCAAAAGAACTTATGCATAGCAGTGTTATTTACAATAGCCAAGTGCTGAAAACAGCCTAAGGGCCCATCAGTAAATGAGTGGATCAAAAAACTGTGGTACATTTACACAATGGAATGCTATGCAGCAGAAAGAAAGAAGGAACTCCTACGTTTTGTGACAGCATGGATGGAATTGGAGAATATCATGCTAAGTGAAATAGGCTAGTTGGTAAAAGAAAAAGCATATGATTTCACCTATAAGTGGAATGTAATGAGCAAAATAAACTAATGAGCAAAATAGAACCAAAAGCATGGAAACATGGAACAGACTGACAGTGACCAGCAAGGTGGCAGTAGGGGAATAATGGTGGAAAGAAGGGGAAGGGACTAGTCAAAGAACATGTATGAATGATCCACGGACATGGACAACAGTATAGGGATTGACTGTGGGAGCCGGGGGCGGTGGGCTGGGCGAAGGAGGGCAAAGAGGAAAATATTGGGACAACTGTATCATAAAACATATTTTCATGGTAGTCTTCCAAAAATTTAGTGAAAATTTTTTTTATTCTTAGGAAGAATTAGTTTTATTTTACACATTGTTAAATGCTTATGTCATCTCCCTTAGCAACATGTTTCATTTAGCATTACAAATACCTTTTTTTTTTTGGTTTAATATGACATGTATTTTATTCTCATGACTTATTTACTTCTATTAATGTGCCTAATTATAGAGCAAGGCTTTTAAAGATTTTATTTATTTATTTTTAGACAGAGGGGAAGGGAAGGAGAAAGAGAGGAAGAGAAACATCAATGTGTGGTTGCCTCTTGAGCACCCCCTATGGGGACCTCTCACGTTCCTCCTACTGTGGACCTGGCTCACAACCCAGGCATGTGACCTGACTGGGAATCAAGCCAGTGACCCTTTAGTTCACAGGCTGGCACTTAATCCAGTGAACCACACCAGCAGAGGGCTAGAGCAAGGCTTTTAAAAGCATTTAACTCTTACATATAAAACTTTCCACATCTTAAAACAAAATTTTCTTAAAGAAATTTAAAAGGATGAAGTAAATTCCTCCATTGTTTTAACTACTTCAAGTGTTTGGAGGTAATTATGATCTGTGAAATAAAGAAATGCAATATATATGGGATGGAAATGAGTTAAAACTTTTTTATTTTTATGCTAATAGAGCATAAAGGCTAATGGTCCAAAGAATCTTAAAAAAAATAGTCATTATGTTGACCCCAAAGATGAAATATATTTATTGAAATGACAGAACAATTTTTAAAATGTTATATATTAATTATAAAATTTTACTAATATAACAATGAAGAGGAAACGGTTGCTGATATTTGGGAAGCTTGTACTAGATAGGCACTTCTGATACAAAACTCGGGGCATCCTCTTCATATTTAGTTTAGACACTAGGAGGTAGTTAAATTTCAGAGGTCAGGTCTACCAGATATAGCAGCTAATATACACCACCATCTAATAGCTGGGAAGCTATCCTGATACCTTCCCTAAGAAGTAATCTGACAGTCCTCAAGGGGATTCTTTTCAAAGAGCAGCTTTAACATAGGTAATTCCTGCAGATTTAATGACCATTTATAAACTGTATATAAATATAATAATAAGGATGTCTTGAAGATGTTATTGTCATAAAAGTACAGGTGTCTGGATCTGAGACTTTTAATCAAGTCTTTATTTCCTGGGAATAGCATACCAGTATTCAAATTAGCTATAATAAATTAATAATAGATAATAGAGTATTAAAAAATTATAAATTGCTAAAATCAGTGAAACTGTCTATAAAGTAGAAAGCATTTGTTGTATGAAACATATAATAACTAATATATACCATGTAGTGTTTGCTACACACCTTCCATTTTTACCCTCACAAGTCTGCTGCATTGTTGGCTTCTCTTTGTGAAGAGCCTTCTCATAACTCTCTGGACTGTGAAAGCTACCTGAGTCCTTGACTCCAGATTTCAGTAATCACAGATCAGGACTCTGAAGGTAGAGAAGGATTACGTAAAGAAGGAAAAGGAGAAGGAGAGAGCTAATAATTTGGAATTTGTCCCAACCAAATACTTGATAAAGAGTTCAGTTTAGAAAAAGAAAACCATAGTGCTATTTTAAGAGGCTCTAATCATTAGCCTCTTTTTTATCGTGAACTATATGGCATGTTTAGTATTCTTTTGTACACTGGAAAATAGTGACTTAAACCCACCAGCCTTTTTTATTTTCATTCTGGTTTTATTGGGCAATATTCTACCATAATGCTAAGTGATATGACACATAAACTCTCATCATAGATATGGTCAGCATCCTGTGTTCATGCCTTTATAATTTGCCTGCCATTATATTCTAAATATACATTTGATTTTATCAAATATGTATGCCTTCACTCAGTATTCAGTTGATAAGAGGTTAAAGAAAAAATAGCATGCTGAGTAATTACAATGTGGTTATAAGGGTGTGCCAAAACGGTGAAGGGTTTGAGATTTTACCTGATTTGTAAGATAACATGTTAGATTGTAAGATAACATGGATGTTGGCAGAAAACATGAGACCCCTGGGTCAGAGGGGAAAGATTTAATTAGTTCATTAATTAATTTAAATTTATTGGGGTGACATTGGTTAATAAGTTTATATAATTTTCAAGTGCACAATTCTATGACACATCATCTGTATTTGCATTGTGTGACTGCCACCTAAAGTTAAACCTACCACTGTCACCATATATTTGACCCCTTTACTCATTACTTAACCTTCTTCTCTCTGGTAACCACCATACTGTTGTCTGTGTCTATGAATTTTTGCTTATTTTTCTTTTTTTAAAAAATATTTAAAATTAAAAAAAATGTAATTACAGTTTACATTCAGTATTGTTTTGTGTTAGTTTCAGCTGAACAGCATAGTGATTAGACAGTCACACACTTTACAAACTGTATCCCCTGATAACATCTAGCATGCAACTGGCACCATAAAGAGTCATTACAGTATTATTGACTGTATTTCCTAGGCTGCATTTTATAACTACCAATCTGTACTTCTCAATCCATTCACCTTGTTTCACCTAGTCCTCCAACTTCCCTTCTCTCTGGCAGTCACAATTCTGTTCTGTGTATCTGAGTCTGTTTCTGTTTTATTTGTTTGTCGCACTTTAGATTTTACATATGTAAAATCATATGGCATTTGTCTTTCTCTTACTGACTTATTTCACTTAGGATAATACCTTCTAGATCCATCGATGCTTTCACAAATGGTAAGGTTTCAGTCTTTTTTTATGGCTAATATTCAATTGTATGCATATGTTGCACATCTTTATCTAGTCATCTATTCTAACTTAGTGATTGTAAATAACACTGTAATGAACATAAGGGTGCATATATTCTTTCAAACGAATGTTTTGGGTTTCTTCAGATATATTGCCAGAGGTGGAATCACTGGGTCATTATGTAGATCCATTTTTAATTATCTGAGGTACCTTCACATTGCTTTCCACAGTGGCCGCACCAATCTGTGGTCCCAAGAACAGTGCACAGTTTTCCTTTTAGCCCATATCCTTGCCAACACTTGCTTTTTTTTTTTTTTTAATTTATTGATGATAGCCACTCTGACAGGTTTGAGGTGATATCTCACTGTGATTTCAATTTGCGCTTGTCTGATGATTAGTGAGTGCTGAATATCCCTTCATATGTCTCTTGGCCATCTGTATGTCCTCTTTGGAGAAGTGTCTATTCTGGTTTTTTGCCCATTTTCAATTGTATTTTATTTTTGGTGTTGGGTTGTATAAGTTTTTTAAAATAAATTTTGGATATTAATCCTTTATCACATGTGCCATTGGTGAATATGCTCCCCTATTCAGTGGATCACTTTCTCATTTTGTTAATGGGTTTATTTGCTGTGCAAAAACTTTATTTTATTTTTTTCTTCTGTTTCCCCTCCCTGAGGAGGTATATCAGAATAAAATATTGCTGCAAGCAGTGTCTGAGATTTTACTGCCTATGTTTTCTTCTAGGATTTTAATGGTATTGAGTCTTAAATTTAAGTCTTTAATCCACTTTGAGGTTTCTTTTGTATACAGTGAGAAGGTGGTCCATTTTTTTGCATGTATCTGTCCAATTTTCCTAACACAATTTATTGAATATACTATCTTTACCCCATTGTATGTTCTTGTCATCTTTGTCAAATATGAATTGACCATGACAGTGTGGGTTTATTTCTGAGCTATTTTGTTCCGTTGATCTATAAGTCTGTTTTTATGCCAGTACCATGCCACTTAGATTACTATGACCTTGTAGTATAGTCTGATATCAGGTAGTATGATACCTCCAACTTTATCCTTCTTTCTCAAGATCGCTGAGGCTGTTTGGGGTCTTTTGTGGTTCCATACAGATTTTTGGATTTGTTCTTGTTCTGTGAAATATGTCATTGATATTTTGAGAGGAACTGCCTAGAATCTATAGTTTGCTTTGGGTAGTATGGGCATTTCAATGATGTTAATTCTTTCTATCCATAAACATGGTATATGCTTCCATTTATTTGTAACTTCTTCAATTTTTTTCCCCAGTGTCTTTAATTTTCCAAGTACATATCTTTTATCTACTTGGTTAAATTTATTCCTAGGTATTATTTCATGTAATTGTAGATGGGATTGCTTTCTTATTTTCCCTTTCTGATAGTTCACTATTGGTGTATAAAAATACAACTGATATCTGGATATTTATTATGTATCCTGCTACTTTACTGTATTTATCAGTCCCAGTAATATTTTGGTGGTGTCTTTAGGGTTCTCTATACACAGTATCATATCATCTGCAAATAATAACAGTTTTACTTCCTTTCCAGTTCAGATGCCTTTTATTCTCTCTCCTCAGAAGTGTTTAGTGCTTGCCAAATCCCCTTTGGATGTGCCTCTTGTGAAGCTTATTGTATCCTTCTTTCATGTTGTCTGAAGTTCTCCATTGTGTGTGTTGCTTCTGGAGCCTTCAGGGAGGATTGCTAGACAGGTCAATGTCAGATGCTGCCTACAACTGCCCTTGAGCAACCTGTTTGGAGCTAGAAAGCAATCCACAGTTTGTAGCTGCCTCTCCTGGATCTGAGTGTGTGCTGGAAGGACCAAACAGTACACCACCTGCACTGAGAGGAGTAGACGGGGAAGGTCATCAAAAGGCCCAAGGCATCCCAAGATCCACTTCCATCTGGGTCCCTTTGCCTGTTAAGATCAGTCACTAAAAAAGCTTCTGGGTGCCCTCAAATTGCAAGAGTTGGATTCTCAGTGAGTCGCCAGGTGGGGGTGGGTCTGTATTCACCAGACTGATATAGATTCAAACTCAGTGCCAGTGCTGGGTCTGAGGCTACTCAGCAAAACTCCCAGGGCACACCGAAGCTAGCTGCCACCTGCTGGGTGCCTGTAAATGTTTGTGGTGGGATGGGGTCTCAGGAAGTCATCAGGGTGAGGCTAGCAGGGTTTATCAGTCCCAAATAGGCCAAGATTTGGCTGTGTGAAGGGAGGGACCTGCACCAATCAGGCATGAGAGGGAAAAATATCTCTAGTCCCATACAGCTAAGGCTGTCTCAGATTTTTCTCGGACATCCTAGAGAGCCCAAGCTTGGTGGGGGAGGGGAGGGGTGCACGGGGAGTTGGAAGAGTGGGGCTAGTGGATCTCCCATGAAGAGGGACATTGGTTAGGAACACAGGAAGGTTTGGGGAATGACCGCCACCCCAGAGCCACACAATTTAGTCACTGACACCCACTGAGCTTATACAAACCTCTATACCTAGGAGGGCAGGTAACTCCTCCAAAGGGCATAAGTCCCCCCAAATGGGACAAGGGGGAGTCAAAAGGATGGGGCTATTGCATTCCCCCATATGGAGGGGATTGCTCCACTCAAGAAAGATGGCATCTGCACTGTGGGAGAAGGGCTCCGCACAGGTGTTCTGGCAGTTGTTCCTTCAGCTCTCCCCTCAGAGCCACACACTCCAGCCTCTCTTCACTTGACTGTAGTCCACTCTATCCTTTCTCCACTGGAGCCCTGGGTAAGGAGCTACAAACGAGATTTTGGGCACTGACCTTGTAAGACAGCACCTGGGTTTCTAACAGTCTTCTGTTTCTTCCTGGTAGTCAGAATCCCCACTGATTTTCACAGCCAGACATTATGTGGGTGCTTCTTCCTTGCTCTGGTTCTCTGGGCTAGAGAACCCAGATATGGGGTGGAGATCCTTCACTCTTCAGGGGGAACCTTTGCAGCTGAGATGTTCTTCTGGATCCTCTGCCACTGCTGGTGGGAGCAGGGCCAGCCCTTTACTGGCTCCACCCATTGTACCAGTGTTGATGGGGCTCCTTCTGTAAATCCTTGGTTATAACACTTCTGTTCAGCTAGTCTTCAGTTGGTTAATTGTTCTGTATTTTCTTTATAATTCCAGTTTGGTCCTAGGTGGAGGTGAGTGTAACATCCATCTTCACTGCCATCTTGGATCCCCTAGATATGGAAGGTTTTATTATTCACAGCCCAGTAGGGAGCACAAGCATCAATATACTTTCCCATTCCCCTTGCCTCTAGTTCTTAGAGGCATGTAAATGGACCCAGATGGATAGCTGCACATATAGTGGGTTACATTACAGGGTAACTTGAACCCTATATTATATACTAGGCATTATTTATATCTTCCAATGCAGAAAGTGCACACAGAAAAGGGCAAGTAGTGTCTCACTTACAAGATATGTAGAAATGCAAGAGACTCATAGAAACTTGTCTCCCAATAGGAAAACGAATATAGAGGTCTTTCCAGAAAAAACCCAAACATTGTTAATATAATGGGAAAGGTTTGTGTGCCATCAATTAAGCCTGGCAGCCAAGGAAAGTGGACTGGAATGTGCATGCATGAACAGTGACGACTTCACTGTACTAGTCAGTGGGGGGTGGCAGACATCATTGAACGAGCATGTGAACTGTGTGGCTGTTGCATTCAAAATGTGTGCCTGAGCAAGTAGAGCAATGAATATGCATTAAATTTTGCATTAAACTTGAACATTGCTCTGTGGAAACTATTTGGATGATTCAGAAGGCTGCAGCTATGGGCCTAAAAAGCCCATAAGCTAAAAGAGCTGCGGTGATTGGCAGCTTCATCACAACAGTACACCTGCTCATCCATCATGTCTCCTGCAGAGTTTTTTGGTGAAATGTCAAATCACCCAGGTGGCTCAGCCCACCTATGGCTCAGCCCACCTACAGCCCAGATTTGGTGCTCTGTGACTTCTGACTTTTCCCAATACTAAAAGACAACCCACAGAATAGGAGAACATATTTGCTGATACATGTGATAAGAGGTTAATATCCAAAAGTTATGAAGAACGTACAAAATTCAACACCATAAAAACAAACAACCCAATTGCAAAATGGGCAAAGGATGTGAACAGACACTTCCCCAAAGAGGACATACAGATGGCCAACAGACATATGAAAGATGCTCAATGTCACTAATCATCAGAGAATGAAATTTAAACCACAATGAAAAATCACCTCACACCTGTCAGAGTGGCTGTCATCAATAAATCAAATAACAAGTGCTGGAGAGGATTTCAAGAAAGGGAACCCTCTCGCACTGTTGGTGGGAATGCAAATTGGTGCAGCCAGTATGGAAAGCAGTATGGAGATACCTCAAAAATTAAAAATGGATTTGACTTTTGACCCAGCGATTCCACTTCTGGGTATATATATGGAGGACCCCAAAACATTAATTCAAAAGAACATAAACTCTTCTGTGCTTGTAGCATTATTTACAATCTCCAAAATATGGAAGCAGCCCAAGTGTCCATCAGTAGATGAGTGGATAAAGCAACTATGGGACATTTACACAATGGAATTATATTCAGCTGTAAAAAAAAAAAAGAAAATTTTACCCTTTGCAACAGTATGGTTGCACCTGAAGAACATTATGCTAAGTGAAATAAGCCAGTCAGAGAAAGACAAATACCATATAATTTCACTCATATTTGGAATCTAATAAAAAAAATGAACTAACAAGGAAAATGGGGAAAAACTCATAGATGGAGAGCAGGGTGACAGCTAAGGGATGGGGGGAGGAGGGGTGGAGGGATTGAGCAAAAAGTAAAAAGTACTCATGGACATGGACAAAAGTGTGCTGATTGTGGAGAGAGGTGGGTATAAGGGAACTAAATGGTAATGGAATAAACTACAATTAAGTATCTCTTTGAAAAAAAAGAAGTAAAGAACTTTCAAAGAGATATGGCAGAAGAGAAAGATGGCGAATTTAGAAGCATGAGAGAATTGACATACCAAAGCTGGAGGGGCAAAATTGGGAGGATAACAAAGAATGTGGGTGACCTCCAGGAGCAAAGCCTGGCTCCCAGCTGACAGTGATAAAGAAAATGAGGACCTTAATTCTGTAACTGCAGGGCACAAATTTCAGCCAATATCCTCAATGTCCTAGGAAGCAGTTATTTCCCTAGAGCCTCCAGGAAGAAACCTGCGGTCCTGCCAAAACATTGATTTCTGTCATTCAGACTTGACTTGACCTACAGACACTGTGAGATGAAAGAGAGAGGAAGGAAGGAAGGAAGGAAGGAAGGAAGGAAGGAAGGAAGGAAGGAAGGAAGGAAGGAAGGAAGGAAAGAAGGAAGGAAGGAAGGAAAGAAGGAAGGTAGGTTGTTTTAAGCTATTTAGGTTTTGGTAATTTGGTATAATGCATGTGTAAAATCTTTTCCCATTTTAAGACAAATAAGGGGAATTCTGGGAATGTGGAGCCTGAACATGGCTCTCATTCTGTCCCCAGCTACATAGATGAAGATTATTTGCCTCTTTTGAGCCAAGTGGCTTCTGACACTTGCAGCTATCCTTGGAAGTTGCTGGGACTGCAAGATATATAGACATAGTTTTAAAGAGTGATGTGGGGAACCGGAAATTTCCCTAAAATATGGCCTAAAAGTCCACAGGCATTAGTGTAAGTAAGAGGCTCCTGGGGGATTTTTGTGGGGGAATTACTGAGAGTTGGGAGGAATGCCATGGCCCTTGGCAAGAGCGTCAAAATTAGAGGGTAGAGCAAGCAGGGTCTTCCCAGAATACTAAGGGTGTAATGGGAGTGAAAGGGTAAGGGAGAAAGTTGTGTCTTCCCTCTATAGAAATTGGGAAAGAATGGAAAGACCCTTAAGGGGAAAGATTTACTGCAAAAGCCTCAAGCAGAGTTAACACTTTGCCCTTAATCCACCGACTCATGGTGTGTGGCTAATCCTTTTGCTATTTATAATTTAATGATGTCCCAGGGGCCTACAAAGCCAGTGGATACATGCATAAGTAAATAACGGTTCTTCTGATAGGCTCCAAGCACAAAAAAGGATCAGGTTGAATAATCAAAACATGTACCTAGTAATGCAGGTTACTAGAAAAAAGTATGAGACCTTGATTACAAGAGAAAAGACAACAAAAAACATTTAAAAGTATTAATGGCAATATTATAAACTTGCTGAAGCATAGAAATACACTAGTTAAATTTAGAAAATTCAGTTTATTAATTAAAGGAGAGCATGATCAAGATTGAAAGCTGAATTTATATCCTCGTAGAAGAGATGCAAGAAATATTTCAAAGCACAGACAAGTAAAATAAATAAAAGCTGAAAGACACAGAAGAGATCTGTGAAACTACATGTGAAAAATAGGTTCTTCTGAAGGAGAAAAGAGAACAGAAGGAGAAGAGGAAGCAATCAATACCAGAAAATTTCCTTAATTTGGGGAAAAACCTGCATTTGTGGATATCAAAATTTCACCTAAGTTACAGGCTACCCTGAAGGAAAAACAAAAAATAACACTCTGAGGCATATCCTGGTAAAAATCATAAACTCTAATGAGCAAGAAAAGAAATCTTTCCAACTTCCAGAAAATTGAAAAAGGAAAAGTCTATCTATAACCAGAGCGGAAAAATCAAACCATTGTTGAACTTTGCGCCCACAACAGCACAAAGCAGAAGGCTGTTAGTGTTTACAAACTAGGGAAAGTAAATGACTGCAACTGAGAATTATTTAACTAGGGAACACTCGTTCACCAGTTAAAGGGAAATAGAGCTATATAAGAAATCGAAGATACAATCCAAATGCCTCTTGGAAGTTAAGAACAAAAGTACTTTCAGATAATTTACATAGCAAAAAATGAAGATGAGAGGAGAGAATACAAATTCTTCAGAAAACACTGCAATGACATTAGCTCCTACAAAAACATGTAAGAAAATGCAAAATATATTCTTAGAGGAACTACTACAGCCCTGGGTTAATTATCTATTGCTATATATGAAATTATCCTAAAACTTCCTTAAAATTTTTCTCTCGTAGTCTCTGTGGGGAAGAAGCTTGAGTGTGTCTTGGCTACACAGTTTGAGGTTGCTGTTACAAGTCAGGCAGAATAAAGTCATCTGAAGGCTTGATTCGAGTTGGAGGATCACTTTCAAGGCAGCACTCACATGGCTAGCAAAGTGTTGCTGACTTTTGTCAGAAGGCCTCAGTTTCTCTCCATCAGTACCGTTATACTGGGCTGCTTGAGGCCTTGTGTCAAAAAGACATCAAGGGAAATCAAATGCATATTACTAAGTAAAATGAAGCCAATTGGAAAAGGCTAGAGACTGTTTGATTCCAACTGTGGCATTCTGGGAAAGACAGAACTAAGGAACCAATAAAAAGACCAGCGGTTGCCAGACATTGGGTTCGGGGAGTGAGGGGAGCATAAACAGATGGAGCACAGTGGACTTTTAGGGCAGTGGAACTATTCTATATGATGCTGTAGTGGCGAATACATGTTATTATACCTTTGTCAAAGCACACAGATTTATAATGCAAAGAATGAATTCTAATGTATCTATGGATTTTAGTTAATAATTATCAATATTACAAATGTACTGTGCTAAAGCAAGGTGTTAATAATAAGCTAAACTCTGGGAGAGTAGGGAGTAGAGGGAAGGGAGAGAGGACATGTGGAAACTGTATTTTTTGCTCAAATTTTACACAAACATAAAACAGTTCTAAGAAAGCCTTAAATAAAAAAAAAATTACAAACCTAGAGAGAATAGCCTGAGTTAACAAAATAGTTAATACAAATATTCAAAACTGACAACAGAATAAGTGAAACATTCCAATACATGAATTACCATAGATAGTTTCATGTGTTAATTTTATCTAATCATTTGAATTGGTAATGCCAATGCTATTTAAATTATATAAAGGCATAGAAAAATAAGGAAATCCCTGTTTGATAATGAATTTATAATTCCATAAAGACAATATTGATAGTACAAAAAATGGAACTGTAAATTACTCTCACTTATGAATATAGATCATGCTTATCAAATTAACCATTAGAAAACAGAACATAGGAAATTATTCAAGGAATAGTATACCATGACCAATCAAGATCTAGATCACAGAGAAAATAATGATTTATTATGAGATGTTCTGTCAACAAGTAGTCTTTTTTTTCCCACTGGGAACAGTACAAATATTCCCAAGAAGTATTTAGCAAATATAATTAATGTTTTTGCAGAGGATGACATTTTTGGTCCATCTTTTTTATTCAGTGGCAATTCTTCAATATATGTATTGAGAATAAATAAGCCTGTCATAATTGGTCACATATATTTTATCCAGTTAACTTCCTAATTCTGTCCCTTTTCTTCTTCCCTCCTCTCTTTTTATCTTTATTCTTTACTCCCCCATTTCACTCCAAAGGCAGTAGATGAAGGACTTTTAGACAGTTGCAAAGACATCTTGTTACGTTAAGGTTACATTTGACCATACGTAATAAAAACCTCACCATAGTGAATTAGATTATATTTATTTTTCACACCACGGGAAGAAATCTGGAAGTTTATAATCCAGGCCTGGAATGGTTAATCACCTGTACCATAGGGTATCCAGATACCTTCTTCTTCTTTTTTTTTCTATCCCTAATGCGTTCTTTCATTTTCATGCTCCCAAGATGCATTGCTAGACATCAAAACTACTTACCAGTAGTAACTAGTGAATGCAAAAAGCTTTCTCCACTTGAAGTTTTGTCTATATAATGGAAAACAGGATAGTCCAATAAGGCCACATGTGTTTCAAAACTATTAGAATGGTAAATATTCTGTTCATCAATATTCATGGCACTTCCTATACTCATCAGCCATTTGCAATAACATATAATCCCAAATCTTGTACACATCTATTTTGCACTAATATTAAATGTTGGTGGCTGTTTGTTACACACGTCCTTTTACTCTGGGAATTAGTTAAGAAGAGAAACTGTATTTTCCACCTGCAATTCTCATGGCAGAGGGAAAGAGTAAGAGAGGGAAACATTCACTGTCTCTGAAAGCTTTTGGTCAGATATAACACCATCACACATATTCATAGTCCATGGATCAAGGTGAGTCACATGGACAAGCCTGAAATTTAGGAGGGAAATACATTTTGTCTGCAGGGAGCTGCTGTAAGACAATGGATAGAGCTGTTTATTCGTCTCAGAGAAAATGAAAAAAATAGTTGGGAACAATAATTTTCCCTATCACTATAAATCTATAATTAGGAGTCAAATTTACTATAGCAAATAACAAAATTTTCTTTGGAATTGAACCTGGTCCAATTCTGGTTCTGTTGATTGAAGGTTGGCTTTAAGCCTTAGATTTTTTATTGATAAAATATGTTAATTTCTATGATTAAATGATCTATTATAAAACATTTATGTTTTAAATTGCCTTAAAAGTGGCTGGCACATAGTACTGCCCAACAATTTGTTATTTCTTGGGCTATATGAAAATCATCAATCTTATTTTCCAATGGGAATTTTAACTAACCTACTCAGATTTTGATAGCTATAGACACTAAAAATAATCTAGATTTGCATTGTACATTTTGTTTAGGCACGACAGGGTAAAGCTTTAGCATTTCTATGTGAGATTGGAAGCTAACTTAACTAAATGGCAGTATAAACAAGTTGTGTTAAATTCAGAAAGCCGAATATTTTATGTACTCATATTTGGTCTAACACGATTATATATATAGCTTATGAATTTTCATGCAATGACTTTATCTCAAGAATTTAAAGATTTATTCCTTTGTTTTAGGTTGTGAATAATCAGTTAAATATAGGTTATATCCAGTCATTCTCTGGTCTTGCAAAAGATGTCCAAAACATATTTATAAATCTAAGAAAAAAAATGGTATTGATTATGCAGGATTGTAGCCCATTTATTCATCTTTATGATAACAATCCTCTATAGTTTTTCAAAGTGCTCTCAAACAACTATTGACAAAAATGAGATGAGATTCTGTTTTGTGGCTTCTGGTTTTGGACAAGAACTAGAATATTGATTTGTATTCTTTTATATTTCTTTATTGATTAGTCCATTTTACCTTTTTAATACAATTTTTTAGAAAGTTAACAATGATGTTTTAAAAACTCTAATGTGACTGAATTAAACATTTGGTCAAAATTATTTTTATCATCTTCAATTTTACATTCCATGGTACAGAATTCTTTTATTTGTCTATTTTTGCAATTTATTAGACCCTCCGAAAAGTTCACCTTTCCTTTATCAATATCATGGTTTAAAATTCCAGATGTGTGCAGCCCCAGTTATCTGTCTGAACATATCGAACTCATCAAATTAGTACTGAAATGAAATGTAGAATTTTAAATGAAAGTGTTTTTTTTTCCTATGAATTTCCTGTGAAGTTCTCTGAAGTACTTAGAGACTGACTTGAGAACGTATTTATAATAACCATTACAGAGAGTTACAAAAAACACTTGGTCTAAAAAAGCAGATTTCATTTTCTAATGCCTATCCCAAGGACCTCAATGTAGATACTGTGTTTGACTGTAAAGGTATTTTTTGCTCCCATTTTCCTTTTCTAAGAAGACATTGAGCCCACTAACTATAGGTGTAGATTTGTGCTCTACCTATGGCCGATTGCAGTAACTCATCTTCCAGGGAATGATAAACACTGTATTCTTCAGGGTTAGCCTCAGATCCACACTTCTGCGATTGCCATGCAGGCTTTGGAGAAGGAGGCTCTGTTTCACCTAGGACTGCTCTGCTGAGAGATGTGAGTCTGAAACTGTTGGTAGCTCACTAGATCCTGATTCAAGTCTTTAAGGCCCTGGAACATGCAACACTTTTTAAAATGTTATGAGTTGTGATGAAATCTTCCCCAGGGAAGAGTACAAATATATTCGTCTTTATTGTTTAAATTAATTGTCTCTCATCAAATATATAATAGGAGTGTTTAGTTTGATAAATTAAAACATTTTTAAATTCCAGAATATTGAGTTTTTCCTGCCATTGGTATATAGAGAACGAGTGTCTTATTATAGTACCTCAGCTGGGCTGGCCCTGTTGTGTTTTGAATTGTAAGTGGAGTGGAGAGAAGTCACACGTGTAGTCTTTGAACATCTTTAAAAATGTTAAATTCAACTATAAAGAATAAATATAGTGCAGTAAATAAAGCTATGTCATAGATTAGCATACAATGACTCAAATATACCTGTTTCTCCACGCCCTCCTTTTTCATGTGTACCAATAATTAAGGGAGGAAGAAAGGAGAATGGGAGGGGGAGAGAAAGAGAAGAGCTGTGTTGTGTATGTGTCTCCAAGAATGCTAAACCCAGAGTGAAACAAGGGAATTGTTAATCTAGGTAATTTTATAGGAGCTGTATGTCCTGCTATTCTTCTATCTTTTCTATTTCCTCTCTTTCTCTTTTATGGGATAAAATATACTTTAATATTTATTTTGTGTACTTAAAAACTTTGCTAACAGGATCGCATTCTCAGTTAAACTGAAGATGAATATTCAGAAATAATCAAGGGTAATTTTGACTCTATCTTATAAGTTAATTCTAGACCTTATCTTATATGAAAAACAATACCACTATTATTTAAAGTTGTTTAAGTTTTCCAACTCCAGCAGGATGGTAGTTAAGTGGGGGGAAGTTTAGAGGGTGGAGGGATTGAGCAAAAAGGAAAAAGGATTCGTGGATGTGGACAACAGAGTAGTGAATGTGGCGGGGAGGGTGTAAAAAGGGACTAAATGGTAATGGAGAAAATTAACTTTTAGGAAGAGAAAGGAAGCACATGGGAAAAGAAAGGAGTGGAAGAATATGTTATAGGAAAGATATGTTAGATTTTTGCTTTACAGAATTTAGACGCATTTTAATAAAGCAATGCTAATTCACTGCAGAGAGGCTTGGCATGAGCTCTCTTTTCTCATGTTCCACAGTGGCAGAGAGATGTCAAACAATGAATTCATTGAGGAACAATTAAGATATGACAATCTGATTTAAAAGTCCACTATTGATTAATAAGAATTCAGCCCCAGCTGGTGTGGCTCAGTGGATTGAGTGTCGGCCTGTGTACCAAAGGTCTGCCGGTTCAATTTCCCAGCCAGGGCACATGCCTGGGTTGTGGGCCAGGTCCCCAGCAGGGGATGCGTGAGAGGCAACCACACATTGATGTTTCTCTCCCTCTCTTTCTCCCTCCCACCCCCCTCTCTAAAAATAAATAAATAAAATCTTTAAAAAAAAGAATTCATATTGAAAAAAGAATCATGGCTTTTTGCCTTATAATCCTTTCCATCCATATTTCTATTTACCAGTCAGGAGAGAAGAAAGGGCAAAAAAATAAATTTGTTATATGTTGTATTGTTTAAAAACAGTTCAGATCAATAAGTCATCTAAAAATATCTGTAAATGTTTTTAGCAGAAACAGGTTTGCATAAAGCTCCTGGTTAAACATAAAGTTGAGCGACAATCTCTTTGGTATTTTTTTTTAACATACGGACAATTTCAAACATTCACTAGAGAGGCAGTGCAATGAAAACTCATGAAGGCATGACCCAGTTTCAATAATTATAAGCAGTGTGCCAGGAGGAGGGGAGAATGAGAGAAGCGGGGCATTTGCCAGCTAACTGTTTTTAGCAGAAAGAGCAACATAAAGGTTTGACCTCATGATCAGTTCTATTAGGCCTAATGAGAGGAAGAGTCACTAGAGACAATTTGATCCATATTCAGGACTGTTCACAAGCACAGCTAAAGAGTTAAGATCAAGATAAGGCTAGAGGCTGACTAGGTTTTTAAGCATTGTACTCTGTATTGTGGAAAAAAGTCAATTAGTCTTTTAGGACTAGGTGGCCTAATTCATAGTATTATTTTTGCCTTTGACTGTTTATATAAATCATTGTGAAAGTTATTAGCAGGAAAGGAAGTAAAGCAGAAATTTCAATGGGAACACAGAGAAGAGCAGCCCTTAATTAAGAATATCATATAAAAGAGAGAAAAACAGTAAAAGTTAGAATACCATTTTCATACTTATCCCAGAGGTGGGCTTTATTTATTTATTTTTCCAAGCTTGAATTGCAATTCTGAATTGTATTAGAGGACCTAGGTTATAAAATGGTTTTTAACCGAAGCTCATTTAGCTGTAAAACTGCTTCTATGCTGCTATCTCCTCTAATTTTCAACCTGAAGGTCTAAACGGCAGGTCCTATGCTAAGAAAAATGAGTACGATTACTGATTAAACTTTGGACGCATGGTTCCTGGACCAAGAAAGAATCTGAAGATGGCATTGAAATGAATACTAAATACCTAACTTCAGCTTTTTATCGTTTATATTTCTTGATAGTTCATTCTGTTCAGTGCTTCTTGCTATACCTCTCATTAAGGTGTAGCACAGTAACCTCAGAGAATGTTCTACTATGAAAAAGTTGTGATTTTATAAATGGTTTTAGTTATGCTAGTTTAAAGACATGACAAGGAATTATAATTATTTAGGTCTCTTGATAAACCTTTGACAAATTTGGATCTTATGTTATCTCTACATTTTGTATTATGATTTTTTTTCTTTTTTTTTTAAGAGAGGGAGAGTAATGTCAGCCGTGTGGCTATCATCATGTGCCCCCTACCAGGGCCCTGGCCCGCAACCCAGGCATGTGCCCTGACTGGGAATCAAACCAGGGACCCCTTGGTTCACAGGCCAGCACTCAGTCCACTGAACCACACCAGACAAGGCCGTATTATGATTTTTAAAATAGTAATGTTTTTCCATTTATGTCATATGATATGCTAAGCATTATTTTAAGTGCTTTATATTTAATCATTTATTCAATACTCACATTAATTTTATAAGTACAGTATTATGGTTTTCCTTCTTTGGGCAAATAACGAAATGTTTCTGAAGTGCAGAAATATTAGTTTCCCAAGAGCACAGAATTCATAAGTGGCTAAGCAGAGATTCAAACTCAGGAAGTCTGGGTCTAGGCCCTGTGCCTATAACCACTCACTTAAACAAACAAGCATAAAGCATCAAAACCAAAAGGCAGAGACAATCAAAGTCTAAAATATTTTCAATTGGTTATTATTTTTAAATATGATCATTGGCTTTTAATTGTTCCAAAATTCAAGGTATTAAGACTGGGAACTAAATTTGCAAATGAAAAATGTATAATTTTTTCCATTTTAGTGAAGATAGTATTATTTTGTTTTAGGGTTTGTAAAACCTATTTAAAAAGAACACTATAAGAACAATAGTAGAAAAGGAAAAAAGGAAGAATGGTTTTAAATAAATAAAAATTCAGAAAGGTCTTCCTCTTGTGTCTTAAAAAATAAAAAAACATGAATACAAAGGAAGCTCTCTTGTAAAAAAACAAAACAAAACACTAGAATGAGAAACAGGTCAAGTAGAATTTTGTTATGAGAAGGAAGGCAAAGAAAGGCCTGTAAAATTTGTACAGGACAGCGGCAGATGCTATGTGCATCTTCAGGGGGTGCTACTGTAGACTTTAGTGGCAGCCAGATTATTGACATTCAACCGATAGTGGATGTATAAATATTTCCTCCTCCTTCAGGTGGGATAACTCTACAGTGTGTTTGACACTGTCCCCTAGAACTCTCTCATGGAATTAAGCTTCATTCACTCACAGGGAAAGCAGCCTCGATGGTGATATGCTGCTTTTGGGTATTTTGAGGAGTCTGTATTACTGTCTAACAAACTACTCCAAATGTTAGTGGCTTAATACAACAACCACTTTACTTCCTTCCCCAACTTTGCTATTCATGAATTTGGGCAGAGCCCAGCCATACACTTCTGGTGATTAAATTGCATCAAGTGGGGCCACTCCGGGGTGTTCAGTTAGTGGCTGTGACGGCACGGAGGATCCAAAATAATTTTGCTCGAATGCCTAGCGCCTTGATAGTGACAGCTGGAAGGCTGAGCCTAACTTGGTCTCGCCTCTCCGTGAATTATCAGCCTCTCCATCTGGTCTCTCTAGCAGGTAGTTGGACTTCATACATGGTAGTTTAATACCTTAAGAACAAGTATTTCAAAAGATAGGAAGTGGAACGTGCCAATCTCTTGGGTCTTCAGCTTGTATTTTGGCATACCATGCTCAATGGGTCAAAGAAGTCATAAATTTTTCTCTTCCCACCAGATTAAAGGAGCAGGAATATAGATCCCACCTTTACATAATAGGGGTTTAAAAACTGTAGCCATCTTCTCTCCTTCCTTCTCTTCCTAGTATTTGTTTTTGTTTTTGTTTTTGTTTTTGTTTTTGTGGCATCATCCAAAAATGACCCACTCCAGAACCTTTATCTCAGCATTTGTTTCTGGGGAACCCAATCTAAGGGAAGGGATTTTTATGTTTGGCCAAAAGAAAGGTGTTTATAGACAGTACTTGTTTCAAATTAAGTTTTTTGGTGTGGCATTGGTTAATAAAATTATATAGGTTTCCAGTGTACAATTCTATAATACATCATCTGTATATTATATTGTGTGCCCACCACCCAAAGTGAAAACTTCTTCCATCACCATATTTGATCTCTTTGCCCTTGAGTACTGTCCTATCTCCCTTCCTTCTGGTAACCACCATACTGTTGTCTGTGTCTCTAAGTTTTTGGTTGTTTGTCTTTTTTGTTCATTTCATGATTTGTTGCTTTCAGTTTTCTATTCCACATATGAGTGAAATCATATGGTTCTTGACTTTTTCTGTCGGACTTATTTTGCTTAGCATGATAGTCAAGATCTATCTTTTCTTATGGTTGAGTAGTGTTGCATTATACAGATGAACCACATCTTGTTGACTCAGTCATCTTCGGTTGTTTCCATGTCTTGGCCACAGTGAATAATGATGCAATGAACATAAGGGTGCCAATATCTTTGTGAATAGATGGTTTGTTTTTTTTTTAATTTTTGAAATACTGTGGTGAGGTAGCTCTATTTATTACCTCTTTCTCATTTTAAAGGTCATGGGTGAGAAATGGGAGCTAATTGGTCTAAAAAATAGTCTGGGCTTGAATGAAGTTTTTCAAATTCTAATTCCAATGTTTTTGCCACTGTGCTTAAGAATGAAATAAAAAGAATACACCTAAAAGGAGTCAGTTAAAGGTAACATTGAAATGTAAATGCTAAGCAGAATTATTATTACTTTTTTACTCAGTAGACAAATTGAACTCAATTTAAGAACCTTTCATTTCTGATATTTTATCAAATAGTTCTGTCAATTAACATGAAGTCAAAGGGCTTGCTAGTTGGCTTATTCAGCTACATGACAATATGTACAAAGCATCCCTGATGCTTAATTTGACCTGCACGACCAATAGGAAAGGAATGGGAATTAACTTTTGTTACACACCTCCAGCGTTCCAGGTATTGTGCCATTGACTTTAACTGCACTTTTGTTTAATTCTCACATTGTAGATACTACCTAAGTTTTTAAGATAAAGGAGGTAAGACTTGATAGCAAGCAGAGATTGTAACGCAACCTGGACACACAGTCAGACACATTCAACTTCACTTTAATTTTTCCAGGGAGAAGAAAATGTTTCGTGGAGATTTCCCCACTGGGGAAGTCAGTTGCAGGGCTGGGAGTACTATGAGATTCTTTCGCCCCGCAAATAATAGTTATAGTGCCCTGCTGGGGAAGTCGAAGCAATTTTCTTCCGCATGATTGGTCCCTACATTTTATTATTATTTTTAAACAGCTACTATTGAGATCAAGCTTGACCTGCTCCTGCTACGATTGCTTCTCTGAGCCTCCGTCTTTCCCGTGGCCGCCTTCATTCTCATCTGCTCAGTCTCGTGAACCGCTGGTTTTTCGTTTCTAAATACTCGCAGCCTAACTCTTCCTGCTTTTGCTCCTAAGTTTATTTTGTTTCAAATACCCCTTTAGAAACTTAATATTCCAAATAAATATGGTCGATGAAAGGAAAAAATCTAACTTATTATGCTAACAAAATTTCATCAGTTTTTAAAATTTATTGCTAATACTTTGGATAAAAAAGTGGTATTCACTGTTTTAAATGACATTTACTTGATTAGTAGTAAAATTAAATGACTTTCCTGTATGTTTGCCAATATTACCTCTCTCCTGAATTACATTATTTTATTAAAATTATAAAATTGTTTTGTGAGTTGTGCATATTAAAGATGTCTGTATTTTGATTGAGATGTGCTGTAAATCTTTCTAATAATCTGTCATTTGTCTTTTGACATTGTTTATTTTATATTTTGTCATTCAGTATTGTATGGAGCCTAGTTTATCAGTATTTTCTTTAAGGGTCCTGATTTTCTATTTTTAAAAGAATAAATAACAATGTAATATAAATATTATTTTAAATTTTATGTGATACTAATATAACATTTTTCTAACCTATAGTTAATTTTGGCTGTATATATAAACTATAATTTCCCAATAAAATTTAATTTTATTTAAAAATCATATACCTGATTTCTCTATATTCAAGGATATATTGTCGTGTTCTTAACTCCATTTCTGGTTGCTAGTCTGTTTCAATTATTCATCTAACACAAACAAACTGCGTGTGTGTGGGGAGTGTAATGTAGTAAAGATAATAATCTTTTTTATAATTAACAGGGGAATTTGCAGGTATAATTGCCTCAAAAACACTGCTTTATCTGATCTCACAAATTTTAGTGATTTGTTTTAAATAATTTGGTTTGAAAGATTAAAAAATTTCCATCATGATTTCCAATTTGATCCAGGAGGTATTTAGAAGCGTGTTTTAATTTCCAAATGCTATTAGGTTTATTTGGTCAGAGAAATTATTCTGTATGAAATTAAACCTTTTAAATATGTTGAAGCTAATTTTGTGGCTCAGCTTATGGTTTATTAGATTAATGTGTTATATATGCATTATATTGTGCAATTATAAAAAATATGTATTCTACAGGTGCTACATATAATAGCCTATAAATATTAATTAATTAAAGAAGGCCAATAGTGTTTTTGATTTTACCTGCCTTTACTGATTTTATATATTTGTCTAGTCATTCTATTATTTGCCAAGAGGGCTGTTAAAATCCACTACGATAGAATTATCTATTTTTCTCATTTATTCTGTCATTTTTTTTGAATTTTGAAGATTTGTTATTAGGCACATAGACACTTATGATTATCATATCTTCCTGGTGAATTAAAATTTGATCACAGAATGTGATAAAAAATGTCACTTCTTTGTCATAAAAACCATTTTTTATCTGATATTAATATAATCAGTTCATTGTTCTTATGCATTCTATTTGCATATATATCTTTCTATCACTTTACTTCTGACTTATCTTGGTCTTCATATTTAAAGTCAGTCTCTTATAGACAGTAACTTGTTGGATCCTGCTGTTTTTTTCATTCTGATAATCTTTGCTTTTCAATGGGAGTGAGTAGACAATGTCAAATTAAATGTAACTATTGTTATGACCTGACGTCAGTCTTACTCTTTGTTATTGCTTTTCCATCTTTTTTTGGTTCTGTATTCCTTCTATCCTGCCTTCTTTGTGGGTAATCAAATATTTTTAAGACTTTTCTTTTAATCTATTGGCTTTTTAAAATATATAATTTCTCTATTATTTCCTTAGTGTTCGCTCTGTGGATTATAATAATACATCCTACTTGGAGTTAATATTGTATTACTTTTCATGAAATACAAGAACCTTGCAAGCATACTTTCCTACCTTCATCCTTTATATTATTTTGTCATATGTATTGCATTTATAGACATTATAAACCTATGTATTACACGGGCATACCTCACTTTATTGCTTTTTGCTTTATTGTGCTTCACAGATGTTTTGGTGGTTTGTTGTTGCTGGTTTTGGTTGTTTCTTACAAATTGAGGGCAAGAACCTCTACCAACAAAAAATTATGACTTGTTCTATTGCGATACTTGATTTATTGCAGTGGTCTGGAACCAAACCCTCAATAACTTTTTGGTATGCCTGTAATTTTGGCCTTAAATAGTTGTATGTATTTAAAGATATTAAGAGTAAAAATACTCTCTTATATCTGTCTTCAGACTTAGAGTTTCTGGTTGTACTTATTTCTTTCTCCAAGCGCATGTTTCCACCTGATATAATTTTACTTCACCCTGAAAATTACATTTTGCAAATATTGTAGAGCACCTTCGCTGGTGAAAAAAATTTGTTTTCTGATATCTTTATTGCATATTTTACATTTATTCTACTATAACTCTTGAAGACTATTTTCTTCTACTACTTTAAAGATGTCATTCCACTACTTATAATATTCTCCTATATGTACTTTGTTGCCTTCCTCTAGCTACTTTCAAAATTCATCTCTTTATAGCTGGTTTTCAGAAGTTTGACTCTAATATGCCTAGGTGTGGTTTCCCTTGTATTTGTATTTATCATAATTGAGGCTTATTGAAATTCTTGAGTCTCTCCATTTATGTTTTTCATTAAAATTCATGTTTTTTCAGGTATTATATTTTAAAAATAATTTTTTTCTGCTATGTTCTTTCTTCTGTTCCTAAGATGCTAATTACATTTTTTTAGACCTGTTGATACTGTCCTTTAAAAAATTTTTAAAACAATATATTTCACTCCATTTTCCTTATTACAGACTTTATAGTGATGAATGTGCAGGTTTGCTTGCTTGAAAAAAGAAAAAAAAATCAACTCTATTAGGTTTTCATGATTATTCCATGATTTAAAAAATTCAATATTGTATGTTTCTTTCATAATTTCATTTGCTTATTTTTATAATTTTTGTTTCTCAGATGAGGTTTCTATGTGCTTATTATGAGCATATATAGTTTTATGTCTTTGAACATAGTGAAATGACCATTTTAAAATGCTGGTGTGCTTATTACAGCATTTTGGTCATCTCAGGCTCAGTCCTTTCTCTCACATCCTCCTCCTTCTTCCTAAGCCCAATAATTTTGAACTGATATCCTAAGTATTAGGATATCTAATAGAGAATTTAGATTCTGTTTCAGAAAAGTGCTGACATTTTGCTTTATCGAGCAATAAACATTGAGGAAGCCATGTCTCCCCTGCACTTGGCAGCAGAAGGACTCTCTGTTCAGTGTGTTCAACCCCAGTTAGGCTACTTGGTTTTGGCCCCGTCCATGTGAGATCAGGGTTAGCCAACATATGGGTAAGATTTACACATAGAATTTTGGACTTTTCTAGTCTAAATCTCCCTTTTGGGATTTCTTCCCTTATTTTCCTACTGCTGCAGTTGCCAAAACTCTATCTTCTGGTTCTAAATCATTTTGCTTGTCATGGATGAGATTTAATTATATGTGAAAAGCTATATCAATTTAATACCCCCACCAGTGCCTTGTAGTAACTAGTAAGAGCTGATAGTTTGGCTGCTACCCTTTCTTATTTCTGAAAAATTTGACAATTTCTCTGCATTTAGTATTTTATAACATTTTCAATCATTTTTCCAATTTAAGCATAACATAATAGAGTCAGATAAAAATTGACTTAAATAAATATATCTATCTTGAAGAAAAATTGATGTATATACATTCCATATGATTACATAGTATCTCCTTTCTTTTATTTAGGTTTTATGTTTTCAATATTATTGTTAATTTCTTTTTTATATAAGTCTTATGTCTTAATTGTTAAATTCATTCTTACATATTTTAAGTTTTATTGTGAATGTGTATTTTTCCAACTTTTTTTTCAACTTTTGCTAGTATAATTTAAAAAATAGCTATTTTTGCATAATAATTTTATATTCAAACATTACCAATTCAATTATTTTTTGGTTTTTGTTTTTTATATATTTTTTATTTTTATTGTTGTTCAGTTACAGTTGCCCCCTTTTTCCCCCATTATTCTCCCCTGCCCTACCCATCCCCCACCTCCTGCATTCAATCCTCCTCCCTTTTGCTTTGTCCACGGGCCCTTTATACGTGTTCCTTGACTTGACCCTTCCCCTTCTTCCCTTTGTTATTCCCCTCTGCTGTGCCCTCTGGTTACTCTGTTTGTTATTTCCATGTCTCTGGTTCTAATGTGCTCACTTATTTGTTTTGTTGATTAGGTTCCATTTATAGGTGGGATCATACAGTGTTTGTCTTTCACCATCTGGCTTATTTCACTTAGCATAATACTCTCCAGTTCCATCAATGCTGTCACGAAGGGTAGGAATTTCCTTCTTTCTGCTGCATAGTATTCCATTGTGTAAATGTTTTTAACAGAATTTAGGGATTACTAGGTAAACAATATTAAATATTTAACATTAAATAGTTTGAAATATTTTTAGTCTTTTAACATATTTTAACTATTATTGTCATACCATGTTATATTAACTAAAACCTAACTAATATATTGAAAATATCTGAATATAATTAAAACTATATCTGGTAAAATATCAATTTTTACAAACTTTTGGAAAATAATTGATAATATTTTCCCATAATTTTTAAACATGTATAACCTTTGACCCAGTGATGTAAACTTTGAAATTCCTCTTAGGGATATAAATAAGTGTACTAGCACTTACAGATATATGTTCAGGTGTGTTTATTTCTGCATAATTTTTAAAAAAGATTTTATTTATTTTATTTTTAGACAGAGGGGAAGGGAGGGAGAAAGAGAGGGAGAGAAACATCAATGTGTAGTTGGCTTTTGCACACCCTCCACTGGGGACCTAGCCCGCAACCCAGGAATGTGCCCTGACTGGGGAATCGAACCAATGACCCTTTGGATTGCAGGCCAATGCTCAGTCCACTGAGCTACACCAGCCAGGGCATATTTCTGCATAGCTTTTAATGCCAAAAGGACCCACTAGAGACTAATCTGAATGTTCATAAACAGAAGAACAGTTGAATAGATTGTGATATAATCATAATGGAAATATTATGCAGTAATAAAAGTGATTAAATATATGTTTATTCACTTAGAGTGATATACTTTTATGTGATGAAGCAGAAAGTGGTAGAGCTATGTGTATATTTTTACCATTTGTTGAAATATAATATATCCATATACTTTTAAATGCTTATATGTGCAGAGAAAAAATATATGGAATAATATATATGAAATTGTGATGATGGTTATGTTTGAGAGAATATAGGGTTGAAGAAAAGATAAATTATTTATTTTTTTCTTTATATGTCATTACATTATTTGATCTAAATATATTATTTTGGTAGTCCCAATGTTAATAAAGTAAGTATAAACCTAAGAACATCTTTATAAACATAAAAAATTCAATAACTAAGAGCAATCTTGAAATTAGATTATACTATTTTTATTGTCTTAGTTCTCTTTTTCTAACTTTTATAAATATGTATACCTAAATTAATTTCAGGTAAATACCAAATTAACCAATTTATGTAATGGCTTATGTGTATGATATATAATAAAGGATATGTAGGAGATAGCATTACCTAACAATAGAGTGCTTTGGAAAAGATCGAAAATTCACATAGCCATATTTAAAGTAACCAATACTAGTTATCGATTTTTGAGCTTTCGAATGATTAGTTGCTGGTAGTTTCCCAGATGTCACTTTAATATTTGTCCAGAGTATTTGGGAAAACATTTACAATAGCTTTCAATTCAATGCAAGATTAATTTCAGAACATTTCTTTTAGAGGCACAAACGTTCATTGCATTGAAGCGCTAGTGCCGAAATCTGCTCAGGCGGCGCCGGCCCTCTGGCTGCTTTTGCGATGAGCCTTCAGCCTGTTGACAGCAGCACTGTGGTTATTATGGTCCGTAGTTATGAAAAGGACTGTGTCCTCTGAAATAATAGGCTGTTGCTTTGATTGCAAGTGAAAATTCAATAATTTTTTGTAAAGTAAGTGAATATTAATTTATTATATTTCTGTGCTCCATCAATACAGACCCTGCTTCATTCTAGAAGAGCATGACAGTATTTTATTCAGTATCCATTAAACCAAAGAACTTGGGCCTACTATTTTGTTATTTTAACACCAGTTGAAAAAGACTGCCTTCATGGAATATTTTATACATGTGGTTTATGTTACTCTTGGTGTGAGTCATCGAGTTATATTTGAAAGTAATGTTTGATGATGGAATATATGTCTACTTAATGACCTAGACTCTTTATGCTCAGCTTTATTCAGTACTTGGAGGTCTAGTCATTGGGCTATTAGAATTATTTCATGTGCTATACTAATCATATTATATTTGGGTAATATAGGGAGTGCTGTTTGAAGACAAATGCTTCCTTCTATATCTTCTCTAAGTTTGCAACAGAATTTTTAAAGACAGTCCTACAACTACATTTTATTTAAACAGAAATATGCCTAAATTCAATGACTAGTTTAAGTAATTAAAACTATTCAGTGTATCCTTTTAGGTAATTGTTATCACCCAACTACATTTAAGAGCTTATTATGTGGCATAATTTGCGTTAGGCATTACATGGATTATAAAATTTAATTACAATTTAAATATGTTAATTATAGTATATAATGGAAACATCCAGTTTTTTTTTAACTCAGTGAATTTAAGAAATATACAGTAAAATTAGATAATAAAACTCTTGTTATTAAAGGCAAGTAATATTATTTAACTTTAAAGAGTAGGAAACAAAATATATTTCTAGTTGTTTATGACAATTGAACTGACTCAGATTCAATTTTTTTCTGCCTGTATGAAGGGAGATCCCCCCAAAACAGAATTTATTTATAAAAATTTTGTATGTATTCTTACATGTTTGAACTTCAGTCACCTTCAAAGCACTCACCATTTGATACAATATACCTCTGGAGATGTTTTTTTCCACTGCTCAAAACAGTTTTGAACTAGTCAATATTTAACCCTTTTAGTGTTTCTGCTGTTTTTAGTTTCACCTCTTCCACATTGGCAAAATGTTTCCCTTTGAGGACTTTTTTCATCCAGGAAAACAAAAAAAATATCACTTGTGGTGAGATAGGCTGAGCAGGGAGGGTGGGCATGGGGGTCAAAACTGCTGAACAGTCACCATGGCGTAGGCAAGTGCACTAGTAAATCACCCATCGTGAGATGGGCAAATGTATTGAAAAAGTCTTCAAAAAATTCACTGAAATCTCAGCCTCTCACAACAATGCCAGCTGGTGCACTGATACGGATAGGCCCTAGAACACTCACCTAGTGGGGGAAGCCTGTACTACAAAGGACCTGCCCTCCAAAAGAAAATTACAGCTTTTTTTTGGGGGGGGGGCGTGTCCTCCCTTGTATATTGAGGCCCAGAACATCTGACACTTCTCATCCATTTAGTCATTCATTTCTTTATTTATTCAATAAATATTTGTTGTATACTTACTATGGCACTTACAGGCACTGATTTAATGAAGATGAATCTCAATTAATGACCTGAAAGAAATTTATATCCATCAATACAAACAAAAACATCACTACAATTCATTTTGAGAAGTGACATAAAAATAACATGTAATGGTCACAAAAAGAGATAACGATGTTGACTGACCATGTGTGATTATGGCCACTTGTAATGAATAAATTCCTAGGTAAAGAAAGGGACAAAAGGAATCTATATATAGATTCACCAAGATGGGGATAATAGAATGGGCTTAACTGTTTGAGGACTGAATGAAATAATGCCTGCAAATTGCCTACTGCAATGTGTGCCATCTTATAAAGCATTTTCTTTAGTATTATTATTCACCTCGATCATTTTTTATGCACAATATTCCTAATCTCTGAATCAGTGCATGCTTAAAGTTCACATTTTTATATAATAAAGACTGAATTCTATTAATGGGTATAGTCACTTCCTCTAACAATGCTTTCTCAAAAGCCTGATGCCAATTGCTTATTATTTATAATGAATTCTTTCCAAATTAAGGCCTGGCCCTTTAACTTTTTGTCCCTTTCTTTTAGTCATACTTTTAATGTTTCTTCTTTTCCAGTTTCATCAGTGGTATGTTCCCTCTGCAGTGGTTGCCAACAGAGTTTTATTTTGGATGGAAAGAATAACTTTTAGCTTGTGAATTCTGTCATGTTGGAGAACCTCAGGTGTTTTTATACCCTTGTGTTTTAACAACAAATAGTTTTACTGTTTAATTATTTAATATTTCTAATAAAGGCCTGCAGATGCAGATCATTTAAAAGATGTTAAGTATGTTTTCCTTAATTTTACTATTCTAATGCTTTTTGTTTTTCAGAAATAAAGAAGATGCAGAGACAAGGAGAGGAGCTCACAGTGAGTACAAAGCAGCATTTTCTCTTTGTCATCAATAAGTGGCAATATTGCTTTAGTGAGATGGTGTATTTTTTTTTTTATTCTGGATTTTTTCCAAAAATGATACTGTCTAAACTCTCTAGGGGGAGAGGGCTATTTTATAAGGATGATGCTTTTACTGTATAGCAAGAGAATAACTCGAGCCTTGCTCTAGACATGATTGATGATGGTCTTTCGAGGAGGAACCCAAATTATCGGTGAGAAAGACAAATGGTGTGACTTCTCTCTAACTGTTGTAGCTGGGTAAGCAAATTATTTGACAGCATGTGTCATTATAAGTTGTTAATTCTAATGCAGAAAAGAGGTTAAGAGTTTTGTCTGTTTTCACATAAGGTAAGTAAAATGGACATGAGAAAATTTGTAAAGCAAGATAATTTTAAAATTGGGAAATGGAGGCTAAATTCATGGTCGAATGTCAACTTGTTTAGTATTAATAAAATGATTTAATTTGCTTTAGTGGACTTAGGTTGGATTTTACCTATTGCTACTCTGTACTTACACTACTGCTTTAATAATATCATCACTTATTTTTTTATGTGTTCCTTGGACAGTACTTAATATGGGTATCAAAAAGAAATTTTAGTCAAATGTAACCTTTTATAGATGCTTCTTCTAAAAGTATACTTTCTTTGATCAAAGTTTTCATTTAGGCTACTTAACTGTTGTGAAAATGGGTTCTCATAATCAGGAAGCATATACTTCAATAATTTATATAAGCAACATACTTTGTTTATTACTTATTTAATAATTTTTTAATCTATTGACATTGTAGTGCTGTATATTAGCAACCCAAGGCCTGTAGTAATAAATTCACATTAGTGTCTACGAAATAGTAATCTTGTGGACCTGTCTACTATTAATTATTAATTAATATAAGTACGCCTTTTTTCTTTGCATTTTCATAGTGAGTATATAATGTTCTGTACAGGACATAATGTTTGAGCAAATTCTATTGTCTCAATAGAATTCTGTTACCCAGAAAAAACTTGTCAGGAAGATTAATTAACAAAAGCATGCTACAGTATATGTAAGATTTTTATATCTAACATGTCTTAATTTTATGTATAGTTTAATTTTATCTATAAGAATATACTCATACACATATTGCCTTGAAACTATAATTAGAATATCAATAGAATATATATTGGTTAATAAACATTCTCATAGTTCCTATCATGTTTCAGCTACTAGTCTTTACAAGTCTTTAAAATATTTGTTAAAATACAAATATTAACTCTTTTAATCAAAATTGTAACCCTAAAGAAGCAGTAAGTCTTATTTTACATATGAGAAAACTGAGGCAGACAAGAGTTGAAATAACTGTCTTAAGATCATACACCTAGTAATTAGTAGAACGAGGAATCCAATCCTGTCAATTTAGCTACAGATTCCTTGTTGTTAACTACTATAAGATATTGCTACAATATTACGCTAGGCTGATACATATTTTTGGAAAACAGACTGCAAAGATGATGTATCAATTTTGCACACAGATATTTCTTTTTTTTTGAGATACTTGTTGTCAGCTCTCTGAATTGATAGGAAAAGCAGGGTTTAATTCTCTCAAAACTATTGTCAAACATTGGAAGTTTATGTTGTTCCACAGAAAAAGAGAGACTGCGTTAGTCATTTCTGTATTCCTTAACTAACCAGCAGGATGCTTCCACAGTTTCTGTAGTGCATATCTCTGACTTTCTGAAATGAAACGGTTGTTTCTCCTGTGTTATGCTGGATCATTCTGAATTCACTTTAGTGCCTTGGATTATTGTGGGAAAAAAAATCTGAAACTGTGTCTCACATAGTCATTCACTGTGTGCTTGAAGTCTCCTGACTAATGACGTACGACATGTTGTTTTTGGATTCAGTGATACCCATGAATGGTCCTTTTTGCTTCAGAAACTGTATAGTGCTCTCCTACCTCCAGCAAACTCCTTCTCAGGACTTGTTCTACATAGAACAAACTTTATCTACCCAATGACCTTGTGTCCAGACTTGCTAAGTGATTGAAAAATACCTTTGAATATAGATTTTTAATAGAAAGAAATGGCTCTTTAAAAAAAATTATATTTGAGAATTTCTTAAACTGGAGCAATAAATGATGCAGCAGGGTCAGAGAGTGGGGGATAATGGAGAACAGTGATTATCAAAATTTTTAGTGAATCATAATCACTAGGAGAATTTGTTAAAATATAGATTGCTGGTTCCTCATATCAATTCCTTACAAGTAGCCAATTGTTGCTTATATTTGGGAAACTCCTTATTGAGAGCCACTCGTCTAGAGCTTCATACATTATCAAGACATATAAACAGTTACTGTTATAACTGAAAGGGGTTAATAGTTGTAGAGCATCTTATTTCTATTTTGGTAGCAAAACCAAAATTTAAAATTCTCCAGATATGAGTTTTTGCTACTTATCTATCATTTATAGCTACAAAGGCTTATTAAAAAATAAAGAAAATTAGGCTTTGGGGTGTGGGTAGAAGTGAGTCAGAGGTAAAATGGTGAGTGATGATATGTCTTAGGAGTCTTTAAAAGTTCATTGAATTAAAATGTATTCAATGAGTGGGAGGTTTTCAGGAAGTGGAAAAGATGACTTCTTAAGACTGCTTCATTAATATAATTTTCTGTAAGAGATGGTATAGTAAAATCTAGGAAATATGTATATGGATTTCCAAAAAGACATTTTGAGAAAAATAAAATACAAATGATAATAATATTTAGATAAAAAATTAAAATTCTTTTTTTGCTCATAAAAGGATTTTGCCATATTTTTTATGTTGAACAATAGCTGAGAAAGTAAAAGAATTAGTTTGCTTTCTATTCAAGGGTATATTGTTATTAAATTTTGACAAATTTTAATTTGATTTCATATTCATTCAGTAAAGCATTTTGAACATTCACTCTGTCAGGAACTATGGTAGCTTCTGGACCAATATGCTCACAGTATTTGGAATTGAGCTGCTGTATAAGCAGCATCCAGAACAGTGTCTGAACATGGTAGCTACTCTTTCAAAGTAGTGAAAAATAAATAAATGGAACTAATCATTTAAAGGATCTGATCAATTGCTTAAAGGCAGCTTTGTATTAAAGAGAAATATTTCTAAAACAAAATGTTTCTTTTCTTGGATCCAAACGTACTGGAACCAGCACGTTGATGTACTACCTGGAAGGACAGACAGCCCTCATTGCTGGCTCATTTTACAAGGTTAGGCCATTCCGAAAAGATGTTGTTCAGATACTTCACACCATCTAGTTTCAGTGAATGTTCACGTGAATTCGCTGAGTTCTGATGCCAGATGCCCAAGCAGAAACTACATGTTGGCTCCTGTGTCAAGGCAACTACTTATGTACCATTTCTAATTGGAAGCTAACCTTTTCAAAATGTCGACACACTTCACCACTTTTACAATCACCGGCAATTTACATTTATTCGGTAGCTCCACAGCTTGAGCACCATGTAAAATTCTTTTATTTTTTAAGAACCTATGTTCCAGGGAAGACACATGTACCTCATATTCAAGGTAGTTACAGACAACTGGAAAATATATCTAGACAAACATTGCAGTCTATCTTTCAACATACTTCTCTCCTGGGTATAGACGAACCCTGTCATTTTTGTTGATGAGTGAGTCTTTATAAAATCTTTTTAATTTAATCTTTATTGTATTTTTTACATTACCATTTAGTCTCCTTATACCTCCCTCTCCCCAGCAATCATCACACTTTTGTCCATGTCAATGAGTCCTTTTTCATTTTTGATGAGTGAGTCTTTTAAAATGACTCTCTAGTTATAAGTTAATCACAAGCATGTAGAAAGTTAACATTGCTTTAAGCTGGTATGTGTGTGTCTTCCTAAATCCATACTCTTAAAATGGAGAACCCCTGCCAAGATTATTGAAAGAAAGTTAGAAAACCTAGTTTCTAGAAATTTATAGTATATGATCATATAATTCAATTAACACCTGAGTTATGCTAGCTTGGATGTTTGATTATAATTGTATTAAGTGTTGGAAAACTAAATTATGTGAGGTTGCTCAGGAAGCAAGTAATTAAGATGTTAGCAGTTTAAAAATGAATATCTTAGTTTCCCAAAGTGTTCAGTGTTAGAGAAGATATTGGGCATTCTAAGTCTTTGAATCACCAAGAGCCATAAAATAGATCATATTATATGATGATCATCTTTAAGATACGTCTTCAAAATTTTTAGGACATGTTTTAAATGGAATTTCAATTCCATCCTTGTTTATATGTCCAATGAAAGGAAACTTGAATTTTTTTATTGCCTTGACTTGAGCATAGTGTTCACTGGGCAGTATGGGAAAAACTATGTACTGTCACCTCAACTCAAGACCTTATTTGATTAGATTCAGAGTACATAGCCCTCGTAGCCAGGTTAGTTGATTATCATCCTCTGTATTTGCTTACCCCAAAACACACATCTTTGGTCCAAAGGGAAGTATAAATGGTAGATAAAAAGCAAAACAATGTATTTGCCAGTGCCGGGTGTCCTCCTGTTCCTAAGTTCATGACACAGAACCTTTGGCTTGTCAGACCAGCTATTCCAGCTCTAGCTGAGGAAAAATAACTATGGTACCTAAATAACAATGCCATGGCAGCTCTTTCCTCTTCCCTACCACCCTGTTGCACAGACTTCAAGGATAATGGTGACATCAATTTTATAAAACTTTTATAAAACAGGCAGTTATTTAGTAGAGATGGCCTATTTCTTATCTCCTCTCTTGGATTTTAATATGCCAACTGGTTAAAAGAGAAAATTAAAGATAACTATGTAGGTGGCCATGCCTTCTATAGGCACTCTACAAAATGTTTTCTAGAAAAATAACATACAAAGATGTCTTTTAACCATTTTCCAAGCTAATTAACAAAAGACAAATAATTTGGTTATGAGCATGTTTTGCATAACCTGAAAAAAGGGAACAAAATGATTATATAATATTTACCTAGGAGACTATCTGTCTGGTTCCTAAAAGCAGATATTGCTATAGATTTAATCATGTCATATCCCCATATTTCCAAGGGATCTGCATATAAGCATCCCTAAGATTTTATTACATTGATTGTTTTACAAATTTGTGTACACTGAAATTTATCATATTTAGTTACTGAGTTTTAACTAAAAAAGTTCTCTTCTAATTTGAAATTGAGCCCCAAAAGTTTATACAATTTTTAAACAGCTTTCCTAATCTCACACACATTTTTGTAGATGTAATATTTAAGGTTCTTTAGTGTCCAAACCAAGTAAGTGTTCTAAGTCAAATTCTTAATTGATTTATATATAGATTTATTGATGATTCTAACTGATGATTCTTATATAGACTAAATAACTTTTTATTATAATATTATAAAAATAATATATTGGTCTACCAGCTATCTATTTATATATCTCATCCATTTATCTACCTATTTAATTAAAACACATCAATCTAGTTTTTTAATTTGTGTTAAAATTAGTCTCTCTCTCATACTTACTATGAGCATTTCTTAAGATGACTATTTTTGACTCCAAAGGAAGTCATCAGTTTTATCTTTTCCCAATACATGCCAGAGATGACACAGATGTTTCTTGAGCTGATTAGTACTCCCAATGGCTTTATGGGTTGAGAAAGAAGAAAGAGACTTTTAAAAATATATTTATTATTACTTTCTGAAAAGCTGCCTTAAGGCAGATTGACTGACAGACAGACACACACACATACACATATACACATACACATGCACGCGCGCACACACACACTCAGAGATAGAGATTGGGGGTGGGGCTGTAACTAGAAGCCAGTAGGAACAGGAAGGAATACCTTCTCCCCATTTTAGATAAAGCTGCCCCTCCGATATCTTAAACCGTGGTTGTCTTACGTACTTTAAAACTGACAGCAGATCAAAACCTTCTTTTTGAGTTAGATCTATTCACCTCATGAATTGATAAAGTAGCATACAAGAAAAACTATGTTAAGTTCATGAAGGAAACTACCACCTATTTCAATTTTTATCTGCTTTTCAAAAAAATAGATGCATTCTTTCCCTGAGTTAAACTCAGAGGAATTATAGAATGTTGGGTGATGGTTCTTTTTTAATCACAAATCCTTAAAAAGATAATAGAAGAAGGCTTTGATTTTGCTTGATTTGTTTTTGCTGTTTCAAAAGTGAACACATGAATAGCAATACTCCTGTGTAAAAGTAATAACATTGCATCAAAGCTAGTGAATTTGCGCTTGAGAGCCCCAGGTGTGATTTCTTGTAATATATACATCTATATACCTATCTGTGAAATGTGTGGCATTTTCTAGCAACTACAACTTTAGGATAATACTGCTATTGGTTTGGGCCTGCTATGAAAATCTGAGATGTGAAAAAAAAATTCAAGGTCACATTTCAGTTGATCTTCACTAAAGTATTCCCTTTCCTTTTTAACATACATCAAGAGATATAATAAGGATGGGTTTCAAGGCAAGAATTCCTCCCTCTGAAGAGATATAAAGAAAAGAGTTGGAAAGTTGCTGTTCTTATAATCACCTCATTGCCAGAAGCCTTACTGAGGGGGTGTTTGGGGACATGATGTATTCCCCTTGTGTGCACTAAAAACACTCCTGCAGCCTACCTTTCACCAAATGGTGACTGTGGGAGCCATGCCCTTTAACATTAATATATCATCCTGTTCAATTAGAACATCGTCCACTGCGCCGAAAAATAATTGGGAAAATAGAACGATCCAAAATAGTATTTCCTATGATAAAGAAGGCTTTGTACAAAACAAAAATCCATGCCCAAAACATTGATATCATGCTCTTATTAGCTTTAAAGTCTATGCTATGAGTAGATTTATTATTTAGTAAGTGACATTATTGGTGGCTAATAATCAAGTAGAATGTTTGAAGATCCAAAAAATCAATAATTATATGGTAGCATGGTAACAGAGGTTATGAAAAACAGTGACAATAAAAGAAAAGAACCTATTTTTCAGTTGGGAAATTATTCTCATCTTCAGTTTGAACTTGAGGCTCAAATTTTAAAATGATTCTTTCTGGTACGTATGTACTCAAATTATCCTCACCTGAGTACTGAATGCGAACACCCAAGCCAAACACCCTATAGCACAGAGAATCCCTCAGGTGCAGAGGAATTAATGATTTCAGATCCTTGGTGCCACAAAATTCTATTGACTGCGTTTCCTCATACAGGGAATTAAATTTGAAAGAGGTGAAGAATAATGGTGAAACCTGGAGAAAGCGATGAAAAATTATTCTATATTTTCAATTTCATCTTGTTCTCCACTCTTGGATTTTAAAGTGATTTATCTGTGTAAAAAACAAACAAACAAACAAACAAACAACCCCCCAAAACCCCCCTCAGGTTCACGTCGAGAATGCCCAGTTGAATTTTTGGGGCTGCTTTTCCAAATTTTAACAACCAAAAGCAGATGAGAGCATCAGAGTTTATCAAAATTAAATAAATATTTAAAATTAAAATGATTTTACATGCAAACTTATGTCCTTTTATTCATAGTATTTATAGATTATAAAAATGTAATATTTTATTATTTTTAAACTAAAACTCCATGTTGATTTTACCTGGGGAAGCTTTTTGGCAACTTTCAAATATGCAGTGCAATATTATTCATTAAAGGCACCATTATAGTTAAATGGTTAAAGAGTAGGGACACTTTTAAAAGATGTTCTGTGTCCCTTAATGTTGTGTTGGGGGGGGCACATCATTTATATGCTCATGATATGTTTCTCTTGTTTTGCATCTGCTGTAGTTATGTATCCAGAAATCAGAGGGGAGGTTTCAGATTGCCATCACAATTTTCATTAATGAAACAGATGTGTGAAATGACATTGTTTGACATTGATGTTTAAGTCATTGTTAATCAGTAAAGACCCAAGATGTAGCCAGGTATGATAAACATTGATTGCTCCCAGGGGAAAAAAATAACTGTCAGTGAAGTTGAAAGGAACAGTGGGAACTCAGAAAGGACAAAGAGTCCGGCAATAATGTAGAATAAAATAAAAAATAACAAAAGCAAAGCCAAGTGAACAGCTGTTACACATAGGTGTATACATATATATATTTATAATTTTATATAGTGCGCCATTAGTAGAGTGCTTTCATTTATATCTATGGGATCTAGCTATAAAATGACTTTCTAATTAGAAACCATCTCATAAGAGAATGAAAAAGTCTTACAATGATTCTTATCAGTTTCATTCTTTTTGAACAACATTTCAAATATCAAATACCAATGTGAGGCTGCAATGATGGCAGGCAATTATTTTAAGCCTCGAGGCATCATGAAAGTGCTGAATGGTTTAATCAAATAGACAGTATTAGAGCATATTTCTTAGCAATGCCTCTCTTTAAAATCTTTGATGCTTGCACAGATCCCTACTGTGGTGTTTATTTGACTCTTCTCCATCTCTGAAAACACCAGTAATTTTCCCAGGATGACCTTATTTAGGTTGACACTCTTCGGAGACTGATTCTGTTCTCAGCAGCCGCTGTTAGGAGTGTCTACAAAATTGAGCCTATTGTGACCTTCTCTGGGAAGTTTATTTTATACTGACTTTCCTTGCTTCATTAAAATAAAAATTAATGTATGTTTTCAATACCTCAGGCTTTGCTCACCAGCAGCTGCCTGTCAGGTTCTAGAAGATGTCGTCTTCTAGACAACATTGTTTAGAAGACATTGCCATATTGTTTTCTCTCAAGATCTCACATAAGTTTAGGGACTTGAAAAAACAAGAAACCATTATTATTTGATGATAATCATCTTTATATAAAAGGTATATTTGTGAAACTCTTCTTATTAATGGACACCTGTTTTTGAAGGTTTAAATACTATTAGGATCAATAGAGTAATTAAATATATTTTGGGTATACTCCTAAAATATTTAAAATTTTATGAAAAATATACATGCTTACAACTAAAATAGCTTGGATAGTCATATATTTGCTGAATGATAATAGTTTTAATTTGAGCATTACTCAGCATTTGATAAAATGTGCCTATGGGTATTATAAGATCAGAATACAGTACATTCTGTTTCCTAAACTTTTTAGATATTTACAGGTTGTTACAATATATTCATCATCATGATAAAACTAATAAAGAAGACAAAGACTGAAGTAATTTTTAAGGAAGGAAACATTTAAAATGGTATGGTTATTCTGACACTTTACCCCATACAATTTTACAGGAATAAACATGCATCTTGTAATTACATACACTTAAAACCAAGAAATAATCGGTGCACAAGGTCATTTTTTGGTCATGAAGAAGTTCGAGTAAGAAATAAGAACATATTACCCCTGAAGCTTATAGAGATTCATTAAAAACCAGGATACATATAGAGAACAAAATAAATTCATTAACAGTTACCAAAAAATGATGTGCGTTTTATTCAAATTCATTATTCTTTGTTTCATAGTCAAGCAAATATTATCAAATAACTAATCAAGAATCAAATAGCTTTCAGTAATTTCCACCTTGATAATTTATGTGTAATGCTGGTGGGTCAGCTAATTCTAGGTCATGGTAATCTTAGCAGTGGATATTGGCACATTATTATTATTTCATTTATTGAAGACTATAAGTGGTGGATTTATTGTTATACAAAGAATCATGGTTAAACCCTGGTCATACTGTTGTTACCTGGGGAATTCCCTGATACCCAGCAGAGTAAAAATACCCATTTCCTGCTTGATCTATAAGGGAAAAAAATGAGTTTTGCAGAGAATTAATATTAGAAAACTAGGATAATCTCTAGAACTCAATTCAAGCCCTATTTTGCCCAATTACATTTTAATTTAAAAATAAGAGTAGAAAATATAGGAAGATTTGAAAATACAAATGGATTAATGTGAGAATAGCTTTTCAAACTTCTGCTTCACTTTGGCTGGGAGATCAGTGCTATACTAGATCATAATCTCCAGTTTCCCCTCCAACCTTTTATTTATTGCATAAATAATATAAAAAAGGATAGAAAAGTGGAATAAATTATTAAAACTTCCATTTCCCTCACACGTTAACTCTGTGATAATTCCTCTGTGGATTTTAACATTTCCAAACACCTTATTTTTCATTTCCAGACTCACAATCTAAAGAGTAGAATTTTCTGACTTTTACAAATAACGAAATTGATATAACTATTGCCTTCCTTGTATCACTTCAATCTAGCCATTTTCTTCATCTCAGCAGCCAAAGTTTCATCCTAGCCTTTGCCATCCGTTGCCACAGATAAACTAGTGATATTGCAGGTCTTTGTTTTTTTGTCATTCTATTATCTCTATTATGTACTGTTGTTCCAGGTTTCTATACAACTTTCTTTGCAACTTTGTTCCCTCTCTTCAGAACTACGAGCTCATTCCTGAAATGGTTGTATATAATAAAAACTTTAATTTCTTTCTAGCTTGCTTTTAGCCTCGGGACATATGGATATAGTTTCTTCAAACAATTAATTTCATTAGGATCAGATTGCATATGAATACTATGCTAGGCTAAATGATGTTATAAGTCATTAGGAGCAAAGCTATTAGCAAAATAGACCTCTTTCCTGATTAAAAGCATTATTTATCAATTGGACTTACTCTACCACCTGAGGTTATTACTCATTATTTTTCTAAATATGAATCTATTGCAGTTGGCCCAGCCTTACTTTACAACCCCATCTTTTCTCTCATCTGCACTTTTACTTATAGTCCTTTATTTTTCAAGTAGTGTCTGAACTCTTTCCCCCTTTGACACTTAATGATACCAACCATTTTCTCTAAATGACCATAAGTTCTCTTCTGGCTCAAATTCTCTTGATGCTATTTGTTATATTTCCTAGTATTCATTCACACATGTCTGCATATTAATAGTTTATTTTAATGTCTGTGAAATCAGAAGGGGGGAAGTGAACCAATGAAAAGTGGCTTACACACAGGATGGAGAAAAAGCAGGTTTACAGTTGTGAGTACGCAAAACATGGAGTTTATTTTTGTATTATTCTTTATTAATTCTTGTATTATTTTCCAGACAAACAACTGCAAACCTACTTTTGCCCCACCCTGTATTTGCGATATTGTGATTTATAATGAGAAGTATATATTTGTTCTTCATCCTAGTTTCTGGCACAGATCTCATAAAACATTTGGAATTTATTAATGTGATGACATTAATAAAGGTGTGTTTTGTTATGCTAATAAGGTGACTTTTGGGTCCCATCTAAGTACAGGGACTAGTTGCCAGTAGCGCCAACCATATGATTAGAAGGTTGGAACTGTCATTCCCATCCCCCAGACCTCCAGAGACGGGAGGGTGGCTAGAGATTGAGGTCAGCCACCAATGGCCATGATTTAATCAATCCTGAGGCTTCCGTAAAACCCCAAAAGGTCAGTATTCAGAGAACTTCTGGATTGGTGAATGTAGCAGATTCTCAAGTGAGATGCCTTGGGGAAGGCATGAAAGCTCCAGTTCCTTGCTCCATACCTGGCCCTATGTATCTCTTCTGTCTGGCTGTCCCTGAGTTACATGATTTTATAATAAAACAGTAATCTTTCAAGTAAAATGGTCTCTGAGTTCAGTGAGCCACTCTAGCAAATTAAACAAATCCAAGTTAGGGGATGATCTTTGGAACCCCTGGTCCATAGAAACACAGGTGATAATCTGGGTTTGCAATTGGCAACTGAAGAGGGATTGTGGGGGTAGCCTTGTGGGATTGAATCCTTAATCTGTGAAATCTGATGCTGTCTTCAGGTGGATAGTGACAAAACTGAGTTGAATTGTAGCACACTGACTTGATGTCAAAAAATTGCTTGGTGGTTTGGGGAGCCCACACTGAAACTGGTGATCAGAAGTGAGATCAGAGCTAGGATCCATAATATTTTATATGCTAACTCCCTAGATCTTGAAGAAAGACAAGTGTCTACTTTTATTTCTATTGTTTAATAGTAAGCCAGTGGTCCTTAAACTTTTTCTCTACAGAAAACTTCAATCCTCTGAATAAGAAGGCCTTATTTAAAGTGTAGGCTCTGTGTTACTTCCAGTTTTCACTGCCTGGGAAGGTGTATATTTAATGTCACTGTGGATACTATATGTTGAGAGTATTCAGGGAGATGCGCTCAAGGACACCTAGTACCTATCAGAGGAAATGAGACTCAAACATGAAAGAAACAACTTTGCATTTAATATACATAAAATGTTCAAATGAACATGAATATATTATTTACTATATATTGAATATATGTATGTATACATTTGTCTATTCATTTTGGTGCATGCTGAGTTAGTTTGCCCACCTCATTTCCTCTTATAAATTATATTTTCCTTAGGAATAAAAGCTATTACTTAAACTCTGAAAAAAAAAACCCTCAATGTCTTATGTATGTACACTGTGGGCTTTAAATACTATGATTTTACTAGGGACTTTTGTGTTTTGCTAAACAACTGTTATGGGCCAGACCTGTTCAGCGCACTTGCCAAATATTTTCTCTGATTGACATAAGAACCTTGTATAAATTTGCTCCACTTTTTCGATAAAGAAATTGGAGCCCATGAACAAATGTCAAGTAAATATTTAGTCTGTGATTGAGCCAAAAATCAAATTTGGCTTCTTATTCCATGCTTTTCTCCATAATGTCATGTAGTTAGTTGTATTTAATTCACTTCTATGTTACATAAATTATGTTTGCCTTAATATGTTTTTAGTAATGAGGTTAAGTATTTTTAAATTATTAAATCAATTCATTCTTGAGTTTGCAAAGATATAGACAAGAAAAATAAGCATTGCATATCATACCCAAGAGAATTTCAAATACTATTAGATTTGTTTTGTGGTGATCACCCTTTAAGGTGGACCCTACAATTTCTAGTTCCTGGTATTTATGCTTTTGTTCATCACTTCCCCTTGAGGGTGAGTGGAACCTGTGATTCTAACCAATAGCATGCACTGGTTTTATATATATTATATATAATAATATATATTATATATTTATAAATATAAATTTATATTTATATTTTTATTTTTAATGGAGAGAGAGAGAGAGAGAGAGAGAGAGAAATGAGATTGTGGTGCTTTTATTGATAGAGTTTCTCTCCATTGCTGACTTTGAAAAAACAACTTTCTATACAGCTGCAAGGCAATGAATTCTGCTCATAATCTGAAGGAGTGTGGAAGCAGATCCCTCCCCAGTTAAGCCTCTGATGGGAACCCAGCCCCTGCAAGTACCTAAACTGCAGGCTTGTAAACCTTAAGCAGAAAACCCATTTAATCCATTCCCGGTATCTTGACCCACAGAAACTATGAGATAATAAATATGTGTTGTTTTAATCCATTAAGTTTGTGGTGATTTGTTACGTAGAAATACAAGGTCTCTCTGGAAAAAGTCCAGCCATTGTTAATATAATGAGAATGGTTTGTGTGACATGGACGTAACCTGGCATCCAAGGAAAGTGGACCAGATGCACATGTGTGAACAATGACAACTTTACTATACTCATCAGTGGGGGTGGTAGGTGCTGTTGAGTGAGCGTGTGTACTATGTGGCCCTTGCATTCAAAATGACTGAGTGAGTAGAGCAATGAATCTGAATCAAATTTTGCATTAAGCTTGAACATTCCTCTGTGGAAACTATTAGGATGATTTGGAAGGCCACAGCTATGGGTAGCTAGTGATTGACAACTTCATCACACAATGTGCCTGCTCATACATCTCGTCTCATGTAGAGATTTTTGCAAAACATCAAATCACCCAGATGACTCAGCCACCCTGTAGCCCAGATTAGGTACCCTGTGATTTCTGACTTTTCCCAAAACTAAAATCACCTTTGAAAGGGAACAGATTTCAGACTGGCAATGAGATTCAAGAAAATATGACGGGGTGGCTGATGGCAATTGGGAGAACTGTATGAGGTCCCAATGTGTCTCTTTCGAAGGGGACTGAGACCTCATTGTCCTATGTACAATGTTTCTTGTATCTTGTACCTTCTCTAATAAATGTCTCTGTTTTTCATATTACATGGCTGGATACATCCTGGACAGACCTTGTGGCAAAACAAACTTGGTTGTTTTTTATCCTTTGAAACTAATGATTGATTATCTAATCAAATATTGAGGTGTTCTGTTGTAAACATGTATACTGAGAAAGAAATTTTTCCCTATGCCCTTAGATAAAATCATTATCTAAATGAGTATTTCTGTTTTATTTGACTGGCACAGGGTACAGTAAGCAATTAATTTGTATGTATTTTTGCTCCTTTTAGCCTTTATAAATGCCTCATTAATTAGTGAGCATAGCTGTATGCCTCAGTGAGCCAAGTTAACATTAGCTTTTTATTTACTTTATGTTTCCTTGCAGTGATTTTTAAAAAATGTTTTTTCAGCAACTAGTAAAGGTGCTCATATTAGTTTTATTTTTCTGTTACATAAGTTGAGAAAACATTTCCTCATGTTCAATAAGCTAAAGCACAGGAGCACTCTCATTTTTATGACACTCAGGTTTTTGGTTATAATCTTCAAATAACTAAGAAAGAAGAGGCTACTACCCATGATGCTTCTGCTCTCTGCAAGCTTTCCCATGTTCTCAAATACTTTACCAAAATCTACCTGGTGGAATATGATATTTGATATAAAAAAAATGGTTAGGACATACACGTATTTGTTCTACTTAAACCCTACAGACTCTCATATAGTCAAGTTTCAGGTATGGGAAAGACTTCTGACTAAATTCATGAAAAAATTAAACTGCCTAGTAGAGTGAATAAACATGATAATGCTTCAAAGTTTTTTTCTCACTATCAATCCCTTTTCTTTTTAAAAAAATATGTCCTCTTTTCTCAGTCCTAGACTTCTAATCATAAAATGACTAAAATTCATCTCCTACTTTAAGGGCAAAAAGGGAACACTGATGTATTAAGAATTTTAATGTAAAAACTAAAGAAAATTAGGTGAGTATTCGGTAGTTTAGGAGTGGGAGTATCTTCTTGTGAATATCTGTACACTCAGAAGACTAATAGCAAAGGCTCGACAAAGTCAACAGACAAAGGAAAGCCACATGGCAAAAGGTTAAAGAGGCATGTACTTAAATGTAAACACAGGAAAGTAGTGAAAATAAATAATTCACAGAGGAGAAAAAGCGTGTGAGCAATAAATATTTAAAAACAATGATGAACCACAGTAGAATGCAGGCAAAAGCAAATTAAAACAAATATGAGATAACATTACTTTATCTCTAAGATTAAAAAATTATTAAAACACTTGCATAAGGCTCAGGGACATATGCAGAAGTGGTCTACTGCCGGTCAGCATGCAAATTACTGTACCTGTGTGGAAGACAACCTCGTGGTGGTTATTACCATTTAAATTTTATATTCATTGACCCAAATTTGAAGAATTGCACCCACAGATTTATGAGCATATAAACCCGTGTATACATGACTGTGTTTGTTAGTTTCTTGGTTCCTGCTGATTCATTCCAGCATAAAGCAGGCACTGGGGTGTTGGTGGTAATGAACTGTTTGTAGTGTGAGAGAGGGTTGGGTTGAGGGATGAAGATGGAGGTTCCAGGCAAGGATTTATTTGGCCCTAAAGTTTTACAGTTTAATAAGACATTTATTTCAGGTTACATATATAACTGTTTTGTTTGTTTTGTTTTCAAGGTATGGAGATATATACCAGTATGATCTTTCTGCTATAGCTAGAACCACCATAGTCCTAAAATCCTTAAAATTTGTTACCAAGTCTAGATTACTAATCCCAGTGACTCTCTTTATATGTTCAGTCTTACAGAAGAAAGCTTACAGAGATCTTACTGATTATAATTTCAGTAAAACCATAAACAAATTGGTTGGCAAAGTACCAGTGTAGTGATGGACCTCTAGATCTGATTTGATGTTTGAGTGACGTTATGGATTCCTATAACTGACTGTTCACTGCAGAGATGCTTTCTGGTGTTTCACAAAGAGTGATAAGTGAAAAGGTAAATGATCATTCATTTAAAGTGACCAAGACCTGTCATGAAGATGAAATCACATCACTTTCCTACTTAAATCACTTCAGCGATTCCCTGGTACTAGGTAATATTGGAGCTTCTTGGCTTGGCACAGGCTCCCAATGATCTGGTCTCCTTTGACCTGCCCTGTCACATCTTGAGCCACTGTTCCTTTATATATTATTTTCATCTGTTTATTTCTGTTACTTAAATATTGCCTGTTTTATCACAAATCTCTTAGTATGCTTTTCCTTCTGCTTGGAATTTCTTTCACTGTCTTTTTTTTTCTTTTTAATTTAATTTGTGAAAATTTCGCTGTTCTGGAATTTGAGTATGTAGACTCTGGTTTTTCTTTTGTTTTTTAAAAAATTTTTTCTGGAGAATTTTAGCTCTAAGTATTCATGAACCTAAATTTTATGTTTTTAAATGTTTAGATGCAATAAATAAATATGGATAACATTTTATGTTTTTTGTATTTTGTTTTTACCAGTTTTTCTTTCACTTGAGTTCCTTCCATTTCTTTTTTTATCTTCTCTGTATAAGCCTCCATGCCATGTATATGAGCAAAGACTGGAAGCAGATGAAGGAATTAGCCAAAAGGAAGAGGAAACACTTGAGGCAAAATTCCTAAAGTAGGAGCTTATTCAAGGAAGAGCAGAGTTTAAATGAGATAAACTGCATGAGCTGATTTACAGTTTTAAAAATCTCACTCTGGCTGTTGTGTTGAGAAAACACTGGGGAAAGGAGAGAACATGTATCAGTCTAGACTAAATTGTACTGTGGTAGCATGCACCACTAAAATTTCAGATCTTAGAAAGCAAAGAAAAACAAAAGAGGTGTTTTTCTCACTCTCATTACATAGCCATTGTGGGTAAGGGGTCGCTCTGCTCCATGCTGCCTGGCATCTGGGAACCAGGCTGATAGAACCCTTGTTATCTGGGCAATGGCAGTCTTGTGGCAAAGGAAAAAAAGAGACAGAAGCTGGCTCTTAAAACTTCTTCTCAAAAGTGCCCTGGGTTGCTTCCATTCTTATATGAGCCTCTATTCTTTGCCATATCCCAAGCTCCCTTGCTTAATATCTTAGCTATCTCAGGATTCCACTGTTTGAGGTGTTAAGTGACAACGAAGGAGTCATTACCATCTCTCACAACAGAGCACTGCAATGAACTTCTAAATGATGCCCCTTGTTTCCACTTCCCTACTTTGGAGAATTGTATTACTTTTCAAAGCATTTGCACACCTTTCTCGAGGTTTGCCCCATTCCTGTGGAAGGATTATAGACCTCTGATCTTTTTAATGTTAGGCTTGGTTGACCCTATGACTCACTGTGGTCAATGAAGTGCTGTTGGAAGTAACCCAGGTAATCTCATGATATTTCAAACTGCCAGGGTCCAGCCTCCGTGGGTCTCAGGGTCCCCGAAGGAGAGATGGCTCAGCGAAGAAACGGAGACAGACACAAGGGTGGGGGTGCAGGAGGAGGACAGACAGACTTGTGAGTCCAGTCTGCCTCTTAGGCTCAGAAACTTTATATTTTTTTAAGGAAAGAACGAGGAACTGATATATAGTGTGGTAACAAGATAACTGCTATAGTCACTATTCTAAATAAAGGTTATTCTGACCAGGAAGGCTATTGGGACCTTCAAAGAGATGTAAATGTGTGGGATGTCAAGTCTGGGCCAAGAATAGAATGTTTGCCAGGGCTTAGTGAGCTGATAAAGGCTACAAAAGATTTAGTAATAAAACTTTCCTCCATATCTCTGGCAGCTGGTCTGCCTATGATTTAATACTAACTTTCCCACTCCCCAGACAGGGGGAGTGGAAAGTGGCGGAGCGGTCAGGGGCTTTGTCCTACAATGAACAAATCCTTTTGCACAGCATCAGGGGAATGGTGCACGTGTTTGCAGTAAAGTACAAACGCCAGAAAATTCCACCCCCAACTATCAATAACAGCTGGCGTGCAAGGGGGGATGACCAGGAGATCCAACTACAGCTGCTTCTGCTGTGCAGTCGCGCCTCATCCGTCCTGACTGTGTCAAAGGTCGGCTGTTGGCCGGCTCCCGACGTCAAACTTTTTCATTATTAAAAAGGGTGGTTATTACAGTGATTTGTGATTAGTGATGTTACTATTGTAATTGTTTCGAGGCACCAAAAATCATACCCGTATAAAACAGCAGAATTAATTAATAAATGTTGTGGGTGTTCTGACTACTTCACTGACTGGCTGTTTCTCATTTCCCTCCCTCTCTGTGGGCCTCTCTGTTCCTTGAGACAGAAGAATTTTGAAATTAGGTTAATTAACAACCTTAAAATGTCTTCTAAATGTTCACATGGAAGGAATAGTATAAAGTTAGCCAAGTTACGAATGAAAAGGAACAGTTCTTGAAGGAAATTAAAAATTTTACTCCAGTGAACACACGAATGATAAGAAAGTGAAACAGTTTTGTTGCTGATACGGAGAAAGTTTCAGTGGTCTGGATAGAAGAGCAAACCAGCCACAACATTCCCTATATCGAAGCCTAATCCAGAGCAAGTTTCTAAGTCTGCAATTCTATGAAGGCTGAAAGAGATGAGGAAGCTGCAGAAGAAAAGTTTAAAACTAGCAGAGGTTGGTTCAGGAGGTTTAAGGAAAGAAGCCATCTCTGTAACAAAAATGTACAAAGTGAAGCAGCAGGTACTGATGCAGAAATTGTAGCAAGTTATCCAGAAGATCTAGCTAAGATAATTAATAAAGATGACTATATTAAACAATAAATTTTCAGACAGCCTTATGTTGGAAGAAGATGCCATCTAGGACTTTCAAAAGCTAAAGAGGAAATGTTAATTCCTGGCTTCAAAGCTTCAAAGAACAGGCTGACTCTCTGATTAGGAACTAATGCAACTGGTAACTTCCAAGTTGGAGCCAGTGCTCATCTTCCATTCTGAAAAATCTAGGACACTTAAGATTTATACTAAATTTACTCTGTCTGTACACTAGAAATGGAACAAAGCCTGGGTGACAGCACATCTGTTTACAACATGGCTTACTAAATATTTTAAGCCCACTGTTGAGAACTGCTATTCAGAAAAGATTTCATAATATTACTACTACTCATTAACAATGCACCTAGACACTGAAGAATTCTGGTGGAGATGTGCATTGAGATTAATCTTGATTTTCTGCCTGCTAACACAATATCTATTTGCAGCCCATGGATCAAGGAGTAATTTAAACTTTGAAGTCTTATTATTTAAGAAATCTGTTTTGTAATGCTATACCTGCCATAGATAGTGATTCCTCAGATGGATCTTGGAAAAGTATATAAATTAAAAACCTTCAGGAAAGGATTCACTATTCCAGATGCCATTAAGAACACTGTGATTTGGGAAGAAGCCAAAGTATCAACATTAACAGGAGTTTGAAAGAAGTCAGTTTGAACCCTCATGGATGACTCAGAGAGATTCAAGACTTCAGTGGAGGAAGTCTTAACTGTATCATAACTGCAGGTATGATGAAAATAGTAAAATAATTAGAATTAGAAGTGGAGCTTGACAATGTTACTGAGTTGCTGCATGATAAAATTTTAAAAAATGGGGAGTTGCTTCTTATAGATGAGCAAAGAAAGCGGTTCCATGAGATGGAATCTACTCCTGGTGAAGATGATGTGAAGACTGCTGAAATGACAACAAAGGGTTTAGAATTTATATAAATTTAGCTTATGAAGCAGCGATAGGCTTTGAGAAGATTGACTCCAATTTTGAAAAAAAACTTCTATTGTGGGAAAAATGCTATCAAATGGCCTTGCTTGCTAGAGGAGATTTGTTTGTGAATGGAAGAGTCAATCAATGCACAAACTTAATTGTTATCTTAAGAAATTGCCACGGCCATTTCAACCTTAAGTAACTACCATCCTGATTGGTCAGCAGCTATCAACATCGAGTCATGATCCTCCACCAACAAAAAAGATTATGACTTACCGAAGGTTCAGATGATGGTTAGTATCTGTGTGTGTGTGTGTGTGTGTGTGTGTTTTAAAAATAATAAAGCATTTATTTTTACTTAAGGTATACACATTGTTTTTTAAAAACATAATGCTATTGCACACTTAGTAGACTATAATATAGTGTAAACATAACTTTTATATGCAGAGGGAAACAAACAAAAATTGTGTGACTTGCTCTAGTGTGATATTCACTTTATTAAGAAGCTCTGGAACCAAACTCACAGTGCCTCTGTGGTATGCCTATATAGGCAACCTATTTGATTTCTTTTATTTTACACATGGCAAAATGAAGGGACCAGAAATATTAAGTAAAAATTTCTTGGTGTCCTCATTTCTCTCGCTCTAACTCAAAAGTCAGCAAAATGAGTCAAAGAGAATGAGTAGAAGACTAATGTAGGGGAACAGTGAAAATCCAATCATGGCCCCTCCCAGACTGAAGATTTCCTGGCTGAAGAAAGGCCCAAGCAGAGAGAGCAAGGACACTTATAAGTAAATGAAAAACTGAAGCCTTAATATTAGACCACACCAGATTTTTTCCACCATAAAAAATAATTTGATGGAGCTAGTTTAAAGGGCAATGATGAAAAAGGATCATATTGTTGTCCCTGAACCCTACTGATTTCGACTTATTCAATAATGTGGTTATGACACTATTTTTAACAAATTACATTAAACCTGCTCTATTCTATTTGATTTTGACTTCCTAATGGGCCTTTGCAAATTAATCAATCACTGAACCTTCCTGTTATAGACCCTATTTTAATACTAAATATATCCTGTTTTAATGAATACCTTGTATAAGTTTATGACTTTATTTTCTTAGCTTTGCTTGGTGTTTGATAACCCTATCAAAAGCAGTAGAAAATAATTTTCTTTTATATTATGTTTTCTTTTACTCATTTTCTTGTTACTTTTAGTGAGTAATCTCTCAATCAGGTTATTTAAAATTCTGGAGCATGTCAAATGATAAGCTCTCCCTCAAACAGGTGTTTTTCAGTATCAATTGCCACAATAATGTCCTGTGCATTTAAGAGGTCATTTTTGAAGATTAAGGGAATATCTCTGAAAAAACAAAGTTTGACTCAGAAAGATGGGCATGTAATTATAAAAATAATTATAGAGGTTTTTGGCTGGATGCGAAACGAAAGTGTTATTTAGCTCGTTCGCTTAGGTCTGCCTGCAATCACACTTCCAAACCCAAGGGAAACAGGTTGTAGAGGATATAAACATTCAGAAAGCTAATATTTTTGTTTTAAAGAAGCTAAGGAGTTAGCTCTTTAAGCCATTCTTTTGTGTTGAATCAGGAACTTGTCACATTTAAACACTTTCAACTTTGTTAAGAAAATAAGAATTCTCTTAGTATTTAGTAATGATAACCTCTTATATTTGTCAAGTACCTTTATGATGGAAAAAACAATTTTGCATTTATTGCCGGAATTTGTTTCATAACAATCAGATAGAGAATTGTTGTTTTGAAATTGACCTAGGATCTAATAGGAACTCAGCCCTGCTTTTTGCTATGCTTTAGTGCATTCTTACTATTGGAAAGTTAAGTGGTGATCCCCAATGTCCTGCATCTGGGGGGGAGAAAAAAACCTCACAGAATTTGGCTCTCTCAACCATGAAATTTGAGTGCATCTTAAAAGATTAAAGTATACTCTATTTTGCTTTAGAAATTCCACTATCTAATATCAGACTAGAGGATAAAACCTGATTTGAATATTTCAATTACCTTAGGCCCTTGACTGACACAACATGTTGAAGTGTATTTGATTTCCAAAATAACTTAAACACAAAGTCATCTGTTAAGATTTTTCCTTTCGTAAAGTTATAATTTAAAGGTAGTTTGTCTTTGATTTACTCAATCTTCCTTTATGCAATTTTTATTCTAGTTAGTTTAATATATTTTTTAAGATTACTATTTAATTCATTTGCTCTTTCAACATAAAAAGTATCATGCAGGATTTGAAAAAAAGTATTAAAAATAATATGTAAAAATCTAATGAGACTTAGTGTGTTAGCTCTCTCAGTGATATTTGCAATTATTTTAAGACAAAGAAATATCAGGCATCAGGAAGCAATTTATAAGGGATTTGAGGTGATTAAGGAGTCTTTCTAAATTCCCTGAATTCATATTACAAAGTGGTTGCCTAATTTGCTCAATATTGCTGTCCTATGGATAGCATGCATTCATTTTGTCCCCGTGGTGTGTTGAAAAAGTAGAGAAGTTAAGGAACAATAAAAAAGGGTGATGAAAAGGTCAAAGATCAAAACAGAACACACGCACGTATTAGAAAAGACCACATATAGCAAACTATATAATTGACTCAAATAATTTGTTCTTTCTTTCCTATAAGATTACACATCCCCACTCATTGGCTTTAATTTGCCATAGTAATGGTAAAACAAATTAACAGAAAAAACTAGAAATAACCTAAATATTAATTAAGAAAGATTGGTTGATTAATTTTTGATAAATATATAGCATGGAATAATATGCAGTAATTTTTAAGTAAAAGAAATTGGATTGATTTTTTTTTTTACCTGAAGAAATGTTATGTATGTATTATGAAGTAAAAAAAAGACATATCTTAGATGAAAGTGTATAGTAGAGTCTTTTTTACAGAAAAAGTAGAAAATCTTCATATGATTGTATAAATAAATATTTTAAGGAACATACACTTAACATTGGACACTGATTAGTTTAGAGATAGTGAGATTGAAGGAAGTTAAGATTATTAACATTTTCTTTTTACAACTTTGTATTGCTTAATTTCTTACAATGAGCATATTTTTATAATTAAAATTCAATAAAAATACAGAAACCAAATAAAGGAATACATTGAAATTTTTCTTCCTAAGTGACATTTGGTGACAGACATAAACAAGACGGGGGTGGGGGCACTGGCTATGACCAATCCCTTCTTCTGTGTAGTTCCCAAGGGAATCATACGGGAAAGTGTGGCAGTTATCTCTCCCTGCCAGAAAAAGAGAATTCTGATTTTGCCTAATCTCTCCTACCTAGTTCTCCAGGGAAATCCTTGTTTGCCAAAATAGTTCTTTACCACTCTGTCAATTACATTAAAATGGAAAGGGAGTATAGAATAAGAATTAAAGGCATGAGGTTAGAGTGAGGTGTGTGGGTTTGCAGGGAAGAATGGATGGTGTGATAATTGTGAGACCAGCTGTGTGATGGGAGGCAGGAAGACAAAACAGAGAAAGAGAGGGCATTAATAAAAATCTTGCATTGATTAATATATCAACCTCAAACTGCTGGAGATGTGCAAGTTAAGATTTTGAGTTAATTTGATCCTTCTTTGCCTCTAAGATCTAAAATTTTTTTTCTTTAATACCATAACAGTACTCTGAAAGGACCATGTGCGTCATGATTTTAATGTTTAAAAAAAATTTTTTTTGGTTTTAATGTTTTAAAATAATGTTATTCTTATATTTGTCTTTGGTCATAAATCCTAATGTAGACAACTTGTGTTTTATTCAGTTTTGCATGATAAATCTGCCTAACAAACAGCCCAGCAATCTTAGTGATTTACAAGGAGACATGTGCTCATTCATAGGTCTTGGATTTGGCTGGGGTGGCTATTCTTCAGAATGAAAGTCAGCTTCGTATCTGCTCCACCCATTCTGAGGCCCAGGCAAGATCTGATGACAGGTGGCAGAAACACAAAAGCACAAGCCAAACCATGCAAGCTAGTTATGTGTGTGTGTATATATGTATGTATGTATGTATTTTCCATATATGAATAGTAATACTTTTTTCTTATTTATTGAATATATTGGGGTGGCATTGGTTCATACATTTATATAGGTTTCAGGTGTAGAATTCTATAATGTATCATCTGTATATTGTATTGTGTGTTCACCACTCCAAGTCAAGTCCTTTTCTACTTCCCCCACCCTTCCTTCCCTCTGGTAACTACCATACAATTATCTGTGTCTGTGAAGTTTTTTTTTTTTTTTTCTGAATCCTTTCACCATTTTTACCCAGCCCTCCAAACTCCCTCCCATATAACGCTGTCAGTATGTGCTCTGTATCTATGTGTGTGTTTATATACTGTTTGTTAGTTTATTTTGTTCATTTCATAACACTGGGGAATCGTAACCCACTCCACCATTCTTTTGACATTGTTTCTATAAATGCTGACTCTAACATGTAGCTTGTGGATAAACAGCATATTTGTATGAGAATCCTAGGAACTAACTTCAAAAGGTACACACTCTGACCTTGAAGCATCCCAGCTCCGGGAGATTTGCTGGCCTTCAACCATGGAGCCAGGATGACGTGGTGCCACGATGACTGAATCAGGATACTGCACACAGGACCATCACTTGCCTTATTAAAATGAGCTGTGCTCGTCTGCGCATAGAGAATGTTTCAACCCCCTCCCAGATCTCTCTGTTCTATTTCCCCCTCCTTCCTTATAAAAACCTCTGCCTGCACTGAGATATTAAGATGGGCTTTGAGACATGAGTCCCCCATCAAGTGGCCAGTGTCTGATTAATCTACTTTCTTTAACACCAGCATCTGTCTCTTGAGCATTGGTTTTTGAAACTGCAGACAGCCAGACCTGCGTTCACCTACATTTTGGTTCCACGTATCAATGAAATTATATGGTACTTGTCTCTCTCTGACTGGCTTATTTCACTTACTGTGATAATCTCCAGGTTTACCCATGCTGTCACAAATGGTAAGATTTCCTTTTTGACAATCAACTAGTATTCCATTATGTAAATATACCACAACTTTTGTATCCACTCACCTACTGATGGACAGCTGGGCTACCTCCAAATCATGGCTGTTTAAATAATGCTGCCATAAACATAGGGGTGCACATATTCTTTTGTATTAGAGTTTTGGGTTACTTTGGAGGTATCCCCAACCTGGCAATGTAGTAGGAACACTAGGCCAGGTGCAGAGGGTTACCAGGGTACAGAGCCCTGGGTGCCCAACAATGGGCAAAATTACAAGCCCTTGCCAATCACTCCTTCAGTGTTAACCCCTGGAAGAGGATGCCTAGACTTCAGCTTTGTTTCTGCTCCAGGCCCAGAGAAGCAGCAAAATCAGGTGGAGTGACACCATGGCTAACATCAGGACCAGCTGCATTGACTAATGACCCCCTGATGGTGACCATCAGTGGAAATCAGGAGGGGACACACCTACAAAGCTGATGAATGTTCTACTTGGATTGTCCCCTAAGGCCTTCACAGAAGAGCTCTTGGTTCAGGGACCCTGTGCCTTCTCTTTCTTCCTTTTCTGGAGAATGTCCATGCCTCTCCTCTTATTTTGTCCCTCAAGTTGTGTATCTGTCTCCCTTTTCTCCTAAGCTCCAAGGGCTTTTCTACTACTGCTATAAGTTTCTAAATAAACGTTCCCTTATAATTTGAGTTCCTTGGCTCTGAATTCTATCAAGTCAAACTCAAGTACTGAGGTGGCTGACCAAGGTCTGGACCAACTTGTCTCTAATGCCGACTACCATTTTTCTGCTGCTAACAGACTTGCTGGATCATAAGGCAGTTTCATTTTTAATTTTTTGACATAACTCCATACTTCTTTCCAGAGTGCCTGCATTCCAGTGTGCATTCCCATCAAGAGTGCCTGAGGGTTCCTTTTTTCCCCACATCCTTGACAACACTTATTTGTTGACTTATTGGTGACAGTCATTCTAAAAGGTGTGAGATGGTATCTCATTGTGGTTTTCATTTGCATTTCTCTGATGATTGGTGATGTTTCATGTAAAAATACTTTTTTCTGATATATCTCTTCAGGCAAGGGAAACAAAAGATAAACATAAACAATAGGACTACATCAAACTAAGAAGTTTTTGCACAGCAAAAGAAATCATCAACAAAATGAAAGGCAGTACACTGAAAGGGAGAACATATTCAACAGTGATACATCTGATAAGGTGGTATTTCCAAAATTTATAAAGAGCTTACAAAACTCAACACCAAAAAGCAAACTATTCAATTAAAAGCACCTGAACAGACACTTCTCTAGAGAGGACATACAGGTGGCCCATAGACATAGGAAAAGATGCCCAATGTCACGGATCATGCAAGCTAGTTTAAAGCCTCACACATTTTACTCTCTATATGCATTGGTCAAAGCAAATCATATAGCCAAGCCCAAAGTTGGGGTGTCAGAGGAATATACTCAGCCCCAAGAGGGAGGCACTACAATTCTCATGGAAAAGGTCCTCATACTTCTACTATGGAGAGAGAATGAAGAGCTAACAGCAGTAATCCAAGGTGGAGCTGGATCTCATGGAACACTTTCTTTTCTTTAGCTGGTTAGGCCTAAGAAGATTTCATCCTAACTCTGTTAACAAAGACTGTTATCTCCTTTTTCTAAACTCTTTTCTACTACATCATCAAAACCTTTGCTTGGCTGTTGCCACTATGATTTAAGGTAGCAAGAGCAGAAATGGAATAGAGAGACATTGAGGAAACGCCTGAGCAATCCAGGTCTCTCTCCATTTTGAAAACAGATCTGCTATTTACCATTTCTGTCTCACTGACAGAGAGAGTTAGAGAGAGGACCTTGTCCAAGTGAAATTCAGTTCTGTGCTGTGATTCCACCCACTATTTGAATGTGTTTCTATTAGCATGCTAAAAAATAATCAATCTGTAACAGCTACTTAGAGGAAGATGAAGAAAGAAAGGAGGCTCCAAACTTCACTCCCAGCTAAACAAGTACACTGCAGAGGACATCTGTAATTTTTGGTCTGTTCAACATATATTTTCGCCATTATTGCTTTCCCATTCACACTTTATGTATTTTGAGTGAGATGATTCAAACCCAGAACTGGCCATGTGACCCAGGCATGGGCAATTAAAGCATCGTAGTCCAATGATTAATTGCGGGTCGAGCAGGCGACCCAATCGGAGCCCTGAAGCTGTCTTCTAAGACATTTCTTGGCACTATTGGAAATAAAACATCCCTGATCTGCCTGACTGGGGTTGCTGTTAGAATAGTGTAAAAGTTGACAAGCATAGGAAGCTACCTTTCTACCGCGTAGAAGGGAGTTGAGAATTAACCAAGGCACAGCAATACAGAGAATGTAATGGCAAAAGCAGAGTCCTTGTGACATTGTTTCGTTTTTTGAGTAGAACCATACTTGAAAATTCCCCTAGATTTTCAAGTTATATGAATCAAGAAATTCATTGTTTTGATCAATTAATTTTGCTTTTTTTTTCATTTCCTAGCAAATGACTCCTTAATTAGTTATCTCATTACATACATTTTATGTAGTTCTTGTTAGTATTCAGACGAACTTTATAAAACATAGACCTGTTACCATCAGTGTTTACCTAGACATTGAACAAAAGGACTTAGAGATCCAGCTTAATTAACTGGGAAACACAAGCCTGCTTGCTTAGCCAGGAAACTGCAGCTTCACACGCTGGGGGACCCCAGCATTGTACTCCACCAAGGGAACTGATACTCTTCCCTCCCTGCTCTACTACCAGATTGCTGGGGTACACAAAGGGAGGTACTGGACCATTTAGGCCTGTCAGTCTAACCAGGAAGTGGACTTAGCAAAGCCCACGAAAGTTTGAGAAGTCGATTGGTCATTTTGAGAAAGCACCTGGTCCCAAACCCAAGGTCCCGGTTATAATCCAAGGGGAACAAAGAAGGTTTCTTTCTTTCTCTCTTTCTGTCCGTCTCTCTCTCTCTCTCTCATTCATGACCTGCACTTGCACGATGCGCTTGTCTGTTCTCTCAGTGGATATGTGGCCCTAGCAGCCATGTGGCCCATGGCCCTGCAATTCTATCTGCAGGCTCCAGGAGGGAGACTGAAATGAATGGACTGCAGCTGGAAACACACGCTAAAATAGCTGGATGATGGACTGGATTATACTTTAATATGCAGCAGAAGCTCTGGGCATAGACCTTCACCCTGGCCCTAGCAAAGACAAGATTGAACTTTCTCCGTGGTGAGACAGAAGGAGATGGGACATTGGAAACCAGGGGGCAGCTTCTCTCCCCCCCCCCAAATAAACCATGCCACACCATAATCTCCCATGTGTGTGTCCTTGGAATGCTTTCCTAGTGACCCTGTGGAGGAGTTTAATTCCCACCAACAATGGACCTATAGTGAAAAATGAAGATGCATCCAACCGGGAAGGAATGGAATGCCCTACAAAGTTGATTATTTCCTTGAGTGGTTTTATTTTTTCTGTGTTCTCACATGGTTCCCACCTCCAATGTAATTTAAGATGTTGGAATTTCTTAAAGAATGAAAAGTTCACGAGGGTCACTAATTAGGCATGAAAAATTATTCAAATACAAACCAAAGTCTCAAGAAATTGTAAAGTTGCCCTGGCTGGTTTGACTCAGTGTATTGAGGGCTGGCCTGCAATCCAAAGGGTCACCAGGTCGATTTCCAGTGACGGCACATGCCTGGGTTGCAGGCCAGGTCCCAGCAGGGGGCGCGTGAGTGGCAACTACACATTGATGTTTCTCTTTCCCTTTCTCGCTCCCTTCCCCTCTGTCTAAAAATAAAATAAATAAAATCTTTAAAAAAATTGTAAAGTTATTTTCTTTGTGGCTATAGGATGCAGAGTATTTAGAATAATTTTTTGACAGAATATATAAATGTGATTATATAACAAATATTTTCTGTGATTGATTAAAACTTATAAAACATGATAAAAGCATTTTTGTCAAAGAGGAATTGATTCATTTACCGGCTGATTTGGCCGTCAGAGGGCCTGTTTCTAACCTGATTCTAATGTTTTGTGGCTTTGGGGAAAATTACTCAGTTTTATGACCAACACTATCTTCTATAAAACATGGGGTCCAAATTAAATTACTTCTAAATATGCCTCTCTCTTTAAAATGCTGTAAACTCCACCTTACTGCCTAGATTAGTTTCATTTTAAATACCTGGCTCTCCTAAATAAATGGAATATTACCTTTATAGTTTTATGAATGCTTATAGTATCCACAGAGCAAAATCTGTCCTTGGTTTTACTTTTGCGGAAACAACTACATTCTTAGGCATGTAAAACCAAATGAGGAAATCGCCAGATGACACCGTGGATTCATTTATGGAATCTCAACTTTATTTCTTAAGCAGAACAGTGAAGATAATGCTTGCCCACTCACTGTGCATAACACATCATGCAATTCTATGGCTCCTGCTGACAGGTTCATAGTATTTATCTAAAGGAGAGAGAAAAAATTATTATGTAATGTGTTGATGCCGAAATATATTCTCAAGCATTTCAAGTGCATAATTATAGGTTAAACACCGAACACATGGTATAGTGTGGTGATTTACTTGGGACCGACACAAATTTTTGTTATTGAACAAACTGGAGAGGTTTGAAAGTGGATTATCAAGAGATTTCTGAAGAACTAATTTTCTACCCTGGATTAGTGAAGTTTCTTATGGTTTATTAATTTGTATCCCCTTTAGAAATCTTTTTATCTTTTTTCCTTACATTTGCCTGAAAAAATCCTTGAGTCTTCGAGCTAAAAGGAAAGTAAAAGGATTTAAAATTTTTTTGTTGCTGTTGCCTAATCAATAGAAATTGCAGATAAGGAAAATACTATTAAATCAGTTTTAAGTGTGTCTTTATTCCTGTACAAACTCAATGAGTATTAAAATACACACATGCACACATATCCTCAAACGATTTAGATTTTAAACAAGACAAAATGCGAACAAAATTTCTTTTAAAAACATCAAGACTGATAAAATAAACATTATTAATTTATATATATTTGTTTCACAAAGGAGTTTAAGCTGCTTAAAATAATGGGTACAATGAAAATTGTTAAACAGTTAAGAAATTAAGCAAAGGAAAGATAAGGGTAGGAAGATAACAAAAGCTAGGATTCATAGAGCACAGGCAGAAATGTGCATCATAGTCCTACATTTAAAAGGGCCACATATTTACTCTAATTTATTTAAAACCAAATAAAAGTGCAAATCATGCTCAGGCTGAAGTTAATCATGTTAGCAAGATAAGTTTAAACTATTGTTAATGAGAAAACAGGTATTTCTGGAAATGAAACTTGAAATAAATTCTTTATATGAAATCTAGTGGACAGTGCATGATATAAAAAGATGGCTTATTGTATAATAGACAATGCATTCAATTGAAGCCTTATAATAAATAGAAAAATGCATTTACTAGAACTTTAAAAATAATGTGTTTTGGATTGACTGATGACCAGATGGGATGGTGGAATCCAGAAGAGTGATTTCATAACAAGCCAAAATAATACAGCACATTGGTATTGATATACCATCAAGCTATTAAAGAATGCACATTATACTTTTATGGCATTTTTTTTGAAAATGAATTGGATTTTCTATTACCGACAATGAGCCAAGCAGCATTCCAATTCTTTAGCTATAATTCATATAGCTTGATTTGTACCACTGAGTGAGTGGGATGCTATCTTGCAGCCAATTAATTTCATAAAACACAAAGCTTACCATATCTCTTTTAGGCAGTTAGTTAGGTTGATGGAAACTCCTGGGTGCTTTCTTCAGGATCTCTAGCTCTGGTATTGTGCAGGAAGCTCTCAGAAGCAGAAGGACTCCATCGCAGATAGGGGCAGGTTTCCTAACTTGTGTCCTGAATGCATTAGTAGCCCTCCTTTAGAAGGTGGTGCATCAAACAATCTGGAGGAAACTTCAGTCTTTTGTGCTCACATTCTAAGAACTGCATTAGAGGCTGCATTTCTTAACTATGAATTAAATTACACACAAACACACAAGCACGATGTAATGATCATCAATATCTTTGAAATATTTAGATAAAAATGGAAACAAAGTTTTATTTGGAGGTGTATATTAATCCATGTATATGTGTTAATCCTGAATATGTATTAATTAATCTATTTCTGATTTTTTAACACTATGTCAGAAAGGAAGAATTAATAATGCCTGGTAAAGAGTGTTAAATTCACAAGAAGTAGAATTTTTATTAGGTCAGAGAGTGGATTTGAATTGACAATCATTCCCAAGACCTGCCTTACCTTTCGGAGCAGAAGCCCATTTGTGCTCCAAGTGTCAGACCCCTTTGTTTATTTTGGCACATTCTAGATTTTACCTGAAATAACCTAATTAGGTAAAGACAATATTACTGACCACATTAGTTTTTATGGTGGTGTTTCAAGATGGTGGCAAATTACCTGTTTCTACTGTGACGTCGCAAAAGGGACGACACCAGATAAATTAATGCCAGTAACCAAATATGGTGGTTCCATATACTACTTTAATATGATCACATTGACCATTAAATATAAAATTTTCATTTTAATATTATGTGGTTAAAGTCTAGCTAAGTTAAAACAATTCTTGTGAAGATAAAATTTTGTTTGTTTTTAAACATTTATTTATTTTTCTGAGTCTACCTAATTTTTATCTTTGAAATTTATTATTTAAAGTGTGAAGCAGCAGGAGTGTTTTCCTTAGAATGTTTATAGTCTAATTGGCCAATCTATTTATCATTAGATATAGTTTGGAGGGGAGAGATCTAGGTACTGAAAGGTAACATAAAACCCTTCAGTGACTTTAGTTAGAAATTGAGTTTTCTGGCAGTCAGTAGGAGGACATCTTTGGGGTTTTGTTACCAATGTTCACTTGAAATGTTGCACTTGAATATATAGTAAAAATCCGGAGGCTTCTTACTGTACTGGCCCAAGACTCTGTTTCATCATTTAGCAATATTTTTTCAAATCCTAGTTTCTCTAACTTGTAAGGAGCATGTGAATGTTATTATAAAATAAAGTGAATCATAAGGAAAGGAAAAATCTAGAAACTCCCTATGCTTGTAATTAAAACTTCCATGCTTTAAATAAAGAATATTTCACAATTATACAACCACAATTTAGTACTTCCTGCTGGCCAAGTTGGATAGAATCTCTTAGTTCCCAGTTCTCAAATTTGATGCTTGAGATGAAAATATTGCTTTGGCAAATCTCTATTTTATCCTATGAAGTGTGATATAGCTAAAGGAAAGATCTTCATACTGTTAGGGGTATCTATTTTTAAAAGCTTGCCTCAGTACGCACACTACCGGACTTGATTTCTGGCTGTTTTTAAAAAATTTACCAATAATATAAACACAGTGGAATTTACATATACCTTAGGGAGAGAATTGACTGTATACAGGTACACAGTGGGGATTCAGATGAATCCTAACTTGATCTCACAGAGCAAACTAACCTCTCTAGACATCTAGTTTACATAGAAACAATGTACTTCGAAAACAAGAAATCCTTAAAGCCCATCAGCATTCACATTATGGAGATCATTTTTGACTTGTGTTAAATTACCATATCTTTTTTTAATCTCCAAGCTTAATGATTCATGAAAAAGTTTTACTTTTAAGTAATTGTTTTTAATACCTAAGAATTACTTCTGAATTACTAGCAGTCAACTGTGAATTGTTCTACTACCACTTCTCTTCTCTTTATGCTCTCTAACTCTTAAAAAATTTTGTTTTCTCCAGGATCACAGGTTATTTAGTAAATTGATACGCTTTGAATTTTTAGTGTTCAGGTTACTCCTGTACAGAGAAGTGTAATAAAATTAGGAGGAAACTTGATGTTCTAGTTAAAAATTTATTATCTGATGGGGATATTGGGGCAAAAACAAGAAAGAAACACAAACCGTTCATGAGGATAATGGACAGAACCTTACATGAGGCTCAGGAAGATAGATTCTCAAATTAACTAGCTAGAGCTGTAACATGAAATGAATCCACAAACTTTCTGATTCTTAGGTTGCTCATATGAAATATAATAGAAAAAACATTACTTCCATGATTCCTCTTGTCTCTGCAAATTCTATAATTTTATTATAATTATTATATGCTCATATTTTCTGATTTGAACAATAATTGTGTATGGCTGTGGTTTTACTATAAGGTTCTTAAAAATATAGAAAGAAACACTTAAATTTTAAATACCTTAAAATACTTTTCTAAATGATATTATTGTAAAAATATATGTAATACATGTTTATGTATAAAATTTGGCAATATATTAACATCTAAAAAGCTTAGATTTGTGCATGAGGCATCTAAACCCAGAGAGGCATTGGCAAATGAGTGCAACTATGTAATAAATAAATATTGCTTTTAGGCTTCGATATTCTGACTTTATAGTTCATTTAAAATATTTTAGTCAAAATGTATCCTGATACTTGACTTAAGACTTTGAGAGAATTCTGTGAATTTTGAAATTCAATGACTACCTTTTAGGAAGCAATACCAAAGATGTCAAAATAAACCACTGTTAGCAGACACCTCAAATAGGAACAATAATTACAACAGAGAAAAGTAATATGGAGTGTTATTAATCCTTTACATTCACTTATAGGCAAAACATAAAGAAAGTAATAAAAAGGAGAGGTAAGGCAATATTCTTAGAATTAAGAGCAGAATTGGGCAAACTTTTTAACTCTGGGCCTGTACCTATTTTTCTTCATACCTTTTAAGAAAGTATATAGTTATAACCTAAATTATGCTATACACTCATCTAAAGAGGTCTTTGAAAAAATTGGACTGAAAGAATAATAAACTCCAGGGGAATTTTAAGGTTTTTAATAAGCAAAGTTAGAAGAATTTCTTGATCAGTTTCCAAATGTATTAGCTTCAGGCCACATTTGCCAAAGTATTCATCTTGCTCAGACCAAAGAGTGCTCCTAAGTAGCTATTATTATTAATCATGAGCAAACACTGTGGAAATAAGAAAATGCAAGTGACAACATAACTTTTGCTCATATGTTATGCATCTAAGCTTCATGTCATTGGTTCCAGGCTTAGTTGTTATGGGAGCTATGTGAAGGAGTAATGTTGATTTTATTGCATTGTGAAAAAAGATTTTTTTTCCAAAGGAGATCATTCTTATGTCAGACAGGGACAAGGTTCCATGGAGATGATCATCAGTGAATCTGGATGTGGGAAGGGAATGGGAGAACTTCTGTTTTCCTCTGCTTTAGCCAGTGGTCCTTAATACTTGAAACAGAGCCTACGTGGAATAAGGAAACTAAGTGCTCCTTGCCCCAAATGAGTGAGAAAACCGATTGGAAGAAAGGGGGCGGTTGAGAGGTTCCCTATTAGAAATCATATTAGAGATTTCTAGAGTTAAAAACAGTATTCTTAATGTTCCCATATTTTATTTTTAACCACATCAAGTTTTATAAATGATTTTCTTCTTTTATCTAATCATTTTATTTTTTGTTCAAAGAATCTCATATTTTGATTGCCAGATTTAGCAAATATAGTATAAAGACTAATCATATACTCCATTACTAAATGTACTACATATTCAAAGCTAGAAAAAAAAAAAGTTTTTCAGCACAGCAATGTCCTACTCTTTCTACAAAGGTATTTGTTAATCACCTGAAATTCAAATTTAGCTAAGCATCCTGTATTTTATCTGGCAACCCTACTTATTTTTTTATTTTGTTGAGCATCTTCCTTCTTATTTCCAATATACGTATGCATCTACTTAGCTTTACTTTTTCCCTATCATTTCTAGGCATTTGGAGTATGTTTGTGTCGGGCGGGTATATGTGTATGTCATGTAATAAGTCAAAAATTAAAAGTCCTACATTTATTTTTAATGTTTAATTATTTACTATACATGAAGCCATTTGGGTATATCATATGAGATTGGGATTTACTTTAATGCTGTTTTATAAGAGAGAGCCAATTATTCCAATACCATGGTTGAATAATATGTTATGTTCTCTTTGATTTGTATTTATTCACTTAAAAATATCGACATCATCTTTGAGATTCCTCTTTTCCACCCTCCTCACCATTTCAGTCAATGGTAGGATTTAACCATTGACTTGAAAAGGTACGAGGCTCTCCAGAGGTGGATTTATCAGCGGGCACACCGGGTGCGTTGCCCTGGGCCCCGACTTCTGAAGGCATGTATTTTTATTTTCTCTGTCTCTTTTTTTTTAGGGGCCCAATATTTTCTTCTGTGCCCGGGGCCTCAACCAACCTTAATCCACCTCTGAGGCTCTCCTCTTCTTCATATCCCCTATGCAGAACTATCTTATATTTCCATGAATGAGTTATGATCAAGGACAGGAAAAGACAGATTGAGCTCAATTATTTCATAAATGGAGCTTTCAAAGGGGATAAAGTTTCATCTGCATTTAGGCCTGGTGTCTCATCTCTGTCTTCTATCTAAAAAGCAAGAGTGGTAAGTTAATTCCACGTCTTTTCGGGGGGATACAAGCTGGACTCTTGCTCTCTCATGTGTCAGGGAATGTGCATTAAGGCTAATGTGCTCTCTCTTGCTCATTTTCCTGTTCTTTGTCTCTCTGACTATGACTTTGAGGTTGTACCCTTATGTATTCTCAGTTTCAGGGTTGAAATTAGAGAACAGGACACTACTTATGTAAAGGCAGGGCTTTGAGTATCCACTTGTGTGAACACAGCAGTATGTTGTCTATATCCTACCTTAGGAATTAAGGAGTTATTACTCCATCTCCTGGGAATGTTGCTAGCAGACAGTCTTTAGTTATTAGTCCTCTGGGGTTAATTGCCTTAGTGGAAGACAGCTGCCCTGATCAATGTGATCACTTCCTGGCATGGCACATACCCAGTGAATAACCAACATGGGGTTATAACAACTTGAGGTCTCTACTCACTTAGGACAACTCTAAAGGGTCGCTCTGTCTACTTTGAGAATGAATCAGAGTCAACTTCTGTCCAATCCTAGTTTTTTCCTTTCCTTTCCTTTTTGCTGCTCCCGCTAGTTTTAATCCTCCCTGATAAAACCATTGAGTGTAATCTGTGTCTCAAAGTCTGTTCCTCAGGAATGCCAACCTGCAAAACTGTACTAGAGTTTTGCTTTGGGGGCGTTAGGCCAGAGCCACTGATCAAAATAAAGTGATACATCATTATACTGATTCTTTACCTGGGTGCAAATATTGATATAGAGTAGAATTAGCATTATAATTAACCCTGAGCCTACGTGTCTTTTAAAATTATATTTCTGTGTTTCATTTTTATTTTTTAAGATTACAAAAGCAATTTCAGTATATTATGGAAAATTAGATAATGCAGATAAAATAGTAAAATAAAATAAAAATACCATATTGCCACAAGCCATAGATGACCACTGTTTACATCTGAAACTGTATTCTTTCAGCTATTTATCTATGTTTCTATATAGATATACAGATATATACGAGCCCCTCAATTATAAAGGTCATATTATGCTTGCTCTTTTGTAGTTTACTCTGTTTAGATGATCCCCACTGTTACATCAATAAGTCTTATTAGGGTACTTAGTCTATATTCACATTTCTCCAGTTGCCAAAATGTCTTCTAGTGTCTGTTTGATTGAATCGATGACTGTGTCTCATACCTGGTTATTTTATCTCTAAACCTTTAAAAATAAATATGATAAAACTACTCCTTTTCCCTTATACCCAATTATTGAATTATAGACCTAACAAACATCTTAATAATGTAGTTCAAGTAGGAATATTAGCCCTTGATTTAGATTACCTTATGTCTAAACCAACAAAAACCAAAAATTGGGCTTTGTTGAAGTTAATTATTATATTAGAAGTTGAATGAGTAGATAAGAAGAAAGAAGTCTGAGACAAAATCAGCCTTCTTCTGTTCACCTTAGAGCAATGATAAAATACAAGAAGAATAGAATAAATTACAGAAGAAACTATTCAGTTTTCAAATAGAATATAGAGAAAATATATGGAAGCCAGGACTTTCTGGGTTTCTAAGGCTTTAGATTTTTATCAACCTTAGTACCATGGAGTGTGCTCAATCAAGCCATAAGAGTAGGTTTTAATATTTATGATAATCAATGGAATCTATATTCAAACACTAAGAAAAATGTGAGATCTTTTAACTCTCCTAAGTTCATTTAATGTAAAAAATTATAAACATTTCACATAGTTACAGAGTAGAATTTTTGGTTGTCTGTGTGCACATCTTTATTGAAGAAAACCATGCAAGTCTGCTGTCAGAGAGATGGAAAGGAAGAGAGAAAGCAGGAAGAATTCGCAGTTGTAAATTCAAATATGAGTCTTAAAGGAAGTAGCTTCGCTGCCTTGTTAACTTTAATTCAAATACCTGGAGAGATACTGATAAATCATCAGTCACATGAAACAATGATTTTACTCAATGAATTTTTAAAGAGGCTATATACAATATATGTGGTAGTCTAGAGGCAATGTACCAGCTATCTCCATCTTTCTGTAGGGTAATTACCACTGTCAGGTGAACTGATCAGGTTCATTCCAATTTTAAAGTTACCCTTAGAAAGGCAGAAATCTGCAGATTTATGCATTTGTGACTTCACTTTGGTATGTATCTACTAATAAATGAAAAACTTTGAACCATAGAAAATGACATTTAACCAATTATTTTGAGTGCAACTCTAAGAAACCTTGTCTCTGATGAGGTCTGGTTTTCGTTTTTCCCTGCAAAATCAAAATGCATTTGGTATAATCACTCTCATCCTCAGCTTTCTTAAGGAAATTCAATTCTGCTTTATACATTGTACTTGCTGGTATGTGAGTTTTACGCCAGAATTAATGAACAAATCTCCACTTTTCGTGAAATATTAGAATTGAACGGCTAACTTAATTTAAAGAGAAATGAAGAAGTTAAGATTAGATAGTCATTAGTCTAGAAAGAGAAAGAGGTGATGATTAGAAAATTACCACCATAATATACCATGGTTGGATGGAAGCTTAAAAACTAGCCATCCAACTGGTAGTTGAGATTCCTTTACCTCGTTCCTGTGAAATGATTGCAGTCTCTGCTCTTCCATGACAGGGAACTCTTCATTTATTGTGCAATAATTTATCAGACTTTTTTGATAGTTCTGAGTCCAGTTTTTCCATCTTGAGCTGAAAACCTTTTGTTTATCATCCTTATATACTTGGCAAACTTCTGACCCAAGGACTTTGCTGATACTTTGCTCTGGCCGTCTAAGATATTATGGCATAATGGAAGAGGCAGATAAATGCATACTGATAATTTCCATTGTATGTGGAAAGGGGGAGATACAGAAAGTGTTATGTGGATTTCTCTTTACTCATTTCCTCACTCGTTTTACACATTGTTGGATGACATCATTCATCTGTCTGCATGTTGGACGAATATTTTTTGTTAGGCTTACAGCTGCATTTGTAGCTTGAGATTTAGCCTTCATCATTGAGCTTTTAGGGGATCAATAAATAGCATCTGTCTTTCCTATTGAATTCAGAATCAGCTGAGAGTCAGCCAGATGGCCATTAATATGTCAGCTTCATTTCTGTTACAGCTTACTACCAGGGTTGGGGCAATACATGGCTTTAAGTATGTAGCAAACAGTCTTCTTGTCAGTTTAAGTCTTATGACAAGCCACCTAAAGTGAAAGTTTGGGCTCAGGGTTATTTCATCACAATCCAGCAGACAAGAGAGGAGTGAAGACAGCAAATCTCTAAGTGCTTACGGACTGAGAGATATGGTTAGTCCATAGCTGAGGGGTGCAGACAGACTAGTCTGTCAGAAGGAAGAGTGAGAAGGGGGTTGCGCAGTAGCCTGCGTGTGTTACTCCATGTAAATATAAATACTGAGATTCTGGCTTCCTGCGAATATTCAAGAGATACAGGATTTTGCCCCTTATTTTAAATGAATTTCATTATTCTTGTGGATGTGGATGTTTACAGCCCTTTTACTTAAAACTTTGTGAGATAGTTATGATCCTTTGTGAAAAGGAAACCTCCTACCTACCAGTGCTATAACAAGAGTCTGTGGCAAGTACAGATAAATGTGTCAAGATACAAGATTCAGGCACTGTCTGTTGATTGTCATCTAGGTGCCAGACACCACGCATATTGCTTTCACATTTAATTTAACTATCATAGTTTGGAGAAGCAGGTATGATTTAACAACTGTTTTAGAGAAGAGCTAACGATTATTTCTAAGGTCACACAAATATTAAACCCAGAATTTGAACAGATAACATTCGGCAAGCTATCTCATATTTACTCCTCCCTTTCCCTTCCTGCTTATAAAAGGCCTAACAGCTAATATCCTGCTGTCTCCTAGGACTGAAATAATTGTTCTTGTTTTAATTTTGTGCAAATTTTAACTATCGATGAGCAAAGAGGCCAAGTGTAACTGAATATCAAAACCCACCCCTATGATTATTTTTGAAATACTGCCAAGACAATGCTTTGTCCCTTCAACTACTGTAATTTAATGCTCTAAAATTTATAAAACAAGGTCACCCACCTACTGGATTTAGGGGTCGCTTTCAAGGTAAGTAACAATTCTGTATTTTAAAATGGTGGGTGCAGACTCAGAAGCTTCCAGAATCCTTGCAGCAGAGTTTTAGACTGAATTCTGAAGTGTTTTGTGTATACATGTTGGGTCGTCTTCAGAATGTATTTAAAATGAAAGTCTTACACAAAGCTTTATAATTCAATTAAGAGATACTATAGATATTTTACAAATCCAATCCAGTACAATCCCCTTAAACATTGAGCGGCCTTTAAAGAAAACCAGTCCTTCCCCAGGCTCTGGCAGCTCAGCGATAGTCTGCCGAGATGGCAGTAGCCAGCATCCTGCATCCTGCTTGGCAGCTGACATTAAGCTTTGGCTGTGACCATGCAATCCCATTTTAAACTCTTGTCTCTGTATGTGTCAGTTTTGACTTGGCAGCTGGCTGGAATAAACATTTAAATCTTTCGATCTGGGGATTTAATTAAAGTACCGTATAATGAAATGAAACTCTACATGTCATGGTTTGTAAATATACATTTAAAGATAAATAATTGTAAACAACGAAAATGTTGGTAAGTTTCCTTTGCTGTTCTAAATTTTATATGTGAGTGTGTTTCTATATATTGTAAAAACCCAACAGAAGTTTATTGGGGATTTAATACCCCAAGTCTGACCTGTGAAGCGGCCTACTGCTTTCTTCAGTACCGTCATTCGGCAGAGTATGAAATGCAGAGCTCAGGAAAACGAATTCAGTTCCCTCTTCCACCTGCACCCAGAATTACAGCTCGGTCCTTTAGGACCAGCTGGCTCAGCTTTGACCTTTCACACTCTCCCAGTCTCCTAGAAATCGTTCTCACGAAAATGAGGTAAAAATTCCCTGTTTAGCAGTTTAAGGAATCAGGTGCTCTGTGACCTCATGCCTTCGACTACTTGCTTTTCTGAAGGAGCTACAGCAGACGTTCACAAAAGATCATTTTGGGGACATTCTAGAAAAATGTGTTGAAAGATTCTTCTGTGGTGTCAGCATTTGGGAAAAGTGGCTGTTCTTGCAGAATTTTGGAACTGTGAAACGTCAAATAGGGACAGAACCCAGAGCTAAGCTACATTTGAGGAAGCAGGAGCAAAGAAAAGAAACTACCTGCCACGTAGTGAGAAAATTGCTTAAGAACCCAGACCCTCAAATCCCTAGTCTGGTTCCTCATCAAGTCATAGCACACCTCATTCAAAAAAATCATTATAGTTTTAAAAACAAACTTGCTGTTAATTTGTTTCATCAGACTGAGTACAACAAAATTTCTATGTCCATGTACAATTTCAGTGTTTAAAAAAATCTACTGGATAGTGATTAAGGTAATTTTTCAATGTTCACATTTCAGCATATAAATTACGTATGTTGCAGAAGGAGAGAATGGGTTTTAGTAGTGGAAAGACCCAGATAGTCGCAAAGTGGTAAAGAATATACACTGTAGACACAGATTTCAAGTTTGAACACTTATTTTGCCGGCTTGGGACTTGGGGCACATCATAGGGTTGTTTGAGCATTAAATTAACATATAAGACCTGTCCAGAAAGTATCCAGCCATGTACTAAAAAAAAAAGAAACATTTATTGAAGAAGATACAAGATACAAGAAACATTGTACATAGGACAATGAGGCCTCAGTACCCTTCAAAGTAGTCACTTTGGGACTTCATACAGTTCTCCCAGGATCTCTTCCAGTCTTTAAAACAGCCTGCAAAATCCTTTGTTGGAATTGCCATCAGCTGCCCCATTGTATTTTCCTGAATCTCATCGGTGGTCTAAAATCTATTCCCTTTTAAAGGTGGCTTTACTTTTGGCAAAAGCCAGAAGTTGCAGGGCGCCAAATCTCGGCTGTAGGGGGTTTTGAGTCATTTGGATAGACATTTATTTATTACTTATTATTAAATGCAAGCAGACATGCATTTAATATGTGCTTACTGTGGACAAGAAGTAAGCAATGTCCCACATGCTTATTGACCCATTCATGTGTGTTTCATTTAGGGTCCTGGCAAGAACCAGGAGGTTCAAATATTCAAATTGAATGATTTAAAAAGCTATTTTTTTAAAAGCAATTTATAAAACTAAGGGTAGGTTTTAGAAAAGTTATCAAAGGATATAGTACAATGGCTAGCATGAAAGGGTTTTTTTCCACTCCTAAAAAGGGCTTAGTGGGTAGAGGTAGTTTGGTGGATATCTGACTAGAAAAGAAGGTTAGAGACAACATAATGTGAGGTGTGTGTGCAGAGGTAATTATGGTATTTTTTTCTTGTAGTGCGTGTGTGGTGTTGATATGTTCATTGGTGATTTTGGTTGGAAGAGTCATTTGTAGGGCTAGTTAGCATTAAATTCTGATGCTGTGTCAGTGGCACAGAAAGACAAAATGGAGGGATCCAAAAGACATTTAAAAACATTAATTAGAATATAATAGAGGCTGCAAAAGAGGGAGGTGTCAAAGGTGAATTTTAGTGTTTGGTTTTGTAGACTTAGAGATTTGCAATGCTAATCATTGGAATGAATAATAGTGGAAGTATTCTTAGTTATGTAGGATAGATCAGCATTCTAGTCCTTAAGATACTTTACCTGATTCTCAACCCCAAATATTTTCATTGCATGCTGTCATCCAAAATCATCGATTTGGTTCTCTGTTAGAATGCAAAATTTTATATGTGTACCATCAAAGAAAAAAACAAAAACTAGATATAATCTCTAGTATTTGAAGAGCTTACAATTTAGTACAAATGAGGTTGATGCAAATAAATGCTTGCTCCAGCTATGTAATCTTAAATAACTTCAATAAATAGTAAAAACCAAATAATAAAAACCAAATATTCATTTTGGGCCCCATAGTAACAACCTGGAAGATAAAAACTCCTTTTTTTTACTGAAACAGATATAAACACTTTATTTTTTCCACAGGTAATAGCCACATAATTCTAGAATGAATATTTAAAAAATATTCATAACCTAATCAAATCACATCTTTCTTGGATCAATATAATTGAAATAAATCAAGAAAGGGAGGGAATGGATTCAATTCTCGTTTTGAAAACCACCTTACGGTGCCCACCTGGTGTGGCATTGAATGGAGTAAGAATAGCTTCTTCAACAAGAGTGTTGGGAGATCTGGACAGCTACATGCAAAAATATGACATTTGACCACCAACTTATACTATACGCACACAAAAAAACCTCAAGATGGATAGAAGGCTTTAATATAAGTCACGACACCATAAAAGTCTTAAAGGAGAATATAGACAGGAAAATCTCAGATATTCCATGCAGCAATATTTTCACCTATATGTCCTCTAGAGCAAGGGACATAAAGGAAAGAATAGACAAATGAGACTTCATCAAATTAAAAAGCTTCTGCATGGCTAAAGAAAAAATCAGCAAAATGACATGGGAACCATGTCATTTTTAGGAAACTCTATAGGAAAATAAATTTGCCAATGATACCTCGGGCAAGGGTTTGATCTCCATAATATATAAAGAACTCACATGACTCCACTCCAGGAAGACAAACAACCCAATTTAAAAAATGGGCAAAGGATCTGAATAGACACTTCTCCAAGGAGGACATACTCAGGGCCCAGAGGCATATGAAAGAATGCTCAGCATCACTAGCCACAGAGAGATGCAAATTAAAACCACAATGAGGTACCACTTCATACCAGTCAGAATGGCTATCATAAACAAATCAACAAACAACAAGTGCTGGTGAGGTTGTGGAGAAAAGGGAACCCTAGTACACTGTTGGTGGGAATGCAGACTGGTGCAGCCACTGTGGAAAACAGTATGGAATTTCCTCAAAAAACTAAAAATGGAACTGCATTTTGACTGGGCAATTGCACTGCTGGGATTAAACTCTAAGAACCCTGAAACACCACAATTCAAAAGAACCTGTGCACCCCAATGTTCATAGTGGCACAATTTATAATACCCAAGTGCTGGAAACAGCCCAAGTGCCCATCAGTAAATGAGTGGATCAAAAAACTGCAGTACATTTACACAATGGAAACTATGCAGCAGAAAGAAAGAAGAAGCTCCTTCCCTTTGCAATACCATGAATGGAACTGGAGAGCATTATGCTAAGTGAAGTAAGTCAGGAGATGAAAGACAAATACCACGTGATCTCATCTGTAAGTGGAACCTAATCAACAAAACAAACAAGCAAGTAAAATATAACCAGAGACATGGAAATAAAGAACAAACTGACAGTGACCAGAGGGGTTGGGTGAGGGGGATAATGGGGGAAAGAAGGGGAAGGAATTTCAAGGAATATGTATAAAGGACACGTGGACAAAGACAATGGGGAGGGGAGAGAATTGAATGATGGAGGTGGGGGTGGGTAGGGGAGAGGAGAGCAATGGGGGAAAATGGTGACAACTGTAATTGAACAATAATAAAAAAATTATTAAAAAACTCCTTTTTATGAATTATTTCAAATATAGATTCAATTTTAGTTCTCTATTTAGTAATATGCTTTTTATTTTTAATAAACTTCATCTGTTAGAACTCACGAAAAACAGAAATCCTTTGTTTCGATTTAAGGGGCTTAAATCAATAATTTAATTATTTCAGTTCTCTTTATCATTTACGAGGCCCAGACATCAAATTACTTTAATGGAATTAGTGTCTCTGTGTGTTATGTTTATATTTTTATGGTTTGTGTAATTCTAATTGAAATTATTTGGTTGTAATTGTGGAGTACATCTAAATGAATTTAGGATTATATTATATACAGTGTTTACATATGGTTATGGTTTCAGGACCAATGGATATTTAGATGTACTGATGCTTTCCTAACAAATAAGCATTATTTGCAGATACTTGAAATACTAAGCATTTCCAGAAGAATTCTTTGCACCTGGACAGTAGATAGAGTTTCTGATTCAGATATAGAAACTGTGACTTAAAAAAGCAGAGAGTGCTATTCTTAGGGCTGCTAAATTTCAAATCATCCTAAACTTCTGCTGCTAAAGATCTGCTTGAATTCAGAAAGAAGAATTTATCCAGATTATGCTTTTTCACACAGATAACAAATGTTTAGTAGCTCTAGGAAAATGTCTTTCCTAAATTGCCTTAACCTCACATAGTGATAAGTGCCTATATTACTTGGTATTGATTAAACATTGGTTTAAATAGCTGAGAAGAAAAAGGGAGACAGATTGATTTTGTGTAATGGCGTTAAAGTCTCTAAATTATTTACCATGAGAATAGAAACAGTAATTTTTAGGAAAACTGCCATTAGAGTTTATCTCTGGGAGACCCACACATACAGACACACACACACGGGTTTTTATTTATGTCTTACTTATATAAGCTCTGAGGGACCTACGGAGAGACATTACGTTGTAAAGACATACAAGTACTTTTTCCTAATGTGCTGTGTTTGCACCATTGTTCAAATCAACTTTTACAATAAAACAATGAATGAGAATCCCATTGATATTTTAAGGAGGGTAAACTTTGGCATAGAACTATTTATTTTAATAAACAATATTTTTACATAGAATTTTTTTCATAGCATCTTCTTCAATGTATTGTAAACAATAATTTTCAAGAAAATGTTCAGGACATCTTGGACATATTAATATTCAGAATATGAAGTTAGATAATACTCAAATTTTACATTCATGATAATCAAGAGTCTTTAACTGGAAGTTTTTCTGATAAATAGGTGCATGTTTCAGTACTGAACATGCTATTTTCAGGTTTAATAAAATAATACTTTAACTTCAGCCCATTAAAAATGAAGAATTAATTAATGCTTTAGTTCATAATTAAGTGAAAAAACTCTGCTTCAGTGAAATACAATGCTCTTTGAAAAAAATCAATATACTTTCACAGCTTAGAAAAGCAAATTTTATTGTAACTGTGTCTTATAAATGGCTTTCAATTTTCTTATAAAGCCTAAATACACTATGCTTGGATTTATCTTTGAATTTTATTTTACTTTATATTGTAATGACAGTAAAATAGCTCTTAACCACGTCAACCTAGTGGACTTCCTACATTTTATGAGTTTCTTTATTTTCTTCATTTATACTTCATCTCAGTAGTGTTACTTTTTAAAATTCTACTCTGAATTAGCATCTCTAACAATGGGGCTCCTATTTGTTCCTAGCTTTTTATGCATCATTTTACAATTTATTTCTACTCTAATTTTCCTGCCCTTTATTGCATGTAAAAATCTACTAATGAATGTATGGTATTTGTAGCAAGTTTACATGGAGGGGTTAGAGTATAATACTGAAGTGATTTTTGATAACATCTGATGGGATCCATCTTTCTCCATTCCTTCAGTTCCTGAGTCACTGGCCTAAGTTCTACTGCAGAAGCGAATAGGTAATAGTGCTGAGAAGTGGAATGAATAGAGGTATTTGATGGAATTGAATGAGCAGTTGTGTTAAACACCAAAATCTGGCTGCAGTGGGAAAACATGCTTTAGCCTCATGCAGATAATCACAGATAATGTGGTTGTTTTAAGAGAAGACAGGATTGGATATATATGTCTGACAGGAAATGATTATAAAACTGTTATTGCATCTTTGTTAAAAAGGAGTTGAGCTTTGCTTGTGACATCCTTTCACATATTATGAAGCTGACAATACGTGTACAATGGAAAGGCTGTCCTACTAGGAGAACATTTAACATTTTTCTATTTCTGGAAATATATATTGGTTTATAGCATGGTATGTTATGAAAGGTTTGCACATGTTCATTCGATAAATCTTTTCTTGTAGCCCCAAGAGTGGTTTTGGGATTTCCTTTCAAACATTTAAATTTTTTAAATTGGCTTTAGCAACTTAAATAAAGCATTTCCCCTATTAATAGCATTTAATAACAATAGGTTTTTGTTTTTTGGCTTGTGAAAAAAAATCTAATAGCTTTTGTTTTTCTAAAACTTGTCCCACATTTTTTAACATATTAAAAAAACTTTAAAAAAATTACAGATCTAATTAAACAGCATTATAAAGTAATTGAAAGAAATAATTTGAAAGTATTTAAATATATTTTAAAATAAAAAATAAGCATAAATAGAATTTTTATGAAATAAGCTACAGAAAGTACATATGACTTTTATTATCAAAAAGACTTTTGGCATCAGTATTTAAAAAGAACATTTTTCATAATAGATGAAACACAAGGTACCAGATTAATTAGTGATTGTATTGAATTAAGAATTACTTATTGTTCTTCTGTTTCCCATGTACAACTAATATTTCCTGGAAAGGACTCAGCAAATTCTTAATGACTATGTTACATCAATATATTCTAAGAATGTTAAAAAAATCTTGTCTTCATTTAAAATGGAATTTCACAGATGTTTTTGAATTAATATTCCAAAGCCAGTAGTATCAAAATAATTTTTTGAGGCCTCATTATAATGATTCAGAAAATTAGTTTTGAGAATTTAGTGATGCCTGAAAAACAAAAAGTGAGAGCCTAATAAGACTGACTGCATAGACATTAAAGATATCTTTAAAAAATTCTTAAAAACTACATCTGATAGTTTTCTGTTTGTATTTATGTTCAGAGATATTAAAAAACAGATACAGTTAAAAAAACATATTTTTAGCTATAATTTCTACTCCTACTTTCTAACACATACCTGCTTTATAACACTCAAGTATTTGTCTTTTACCCTATATTCATTCTAACTTTTTTGATAAATAAAATAAATGAAAGTATTGATGTGATGTTATAGGTTATCATAAGATTTGTTGGCCAATTGTGGCTCATAACCTCCACTCTGATTGTTAAATTTGATTAGAGAAAACAGGAGAGGTAGACTGCATAAGTAGCTTATACCTAAGGTTTTATATCCAGTATCTTGTACTTATGTCAAAATATTAGATTTGAAGGACTAACTTATAATATTTTCTTCTCACATAGCTAATATGGCTTATTACTAAATGTATGCATTTGATTCAAGAAAGTAAAACTTAACCTTGCCTTGACACCATTATAACTAAGCACATCCTGTTCTACAGTAAGAAAAAAGAAAAAAAAAAGAATTTGCATCCTGGGATAAACTAAAAAGTTTGAATTCTCTTTCAAACCATTTGCAGGTAAAAATATAATTTTTATGTTCTTAATGGTGTTACCTATGAGCTTTCTTTCCAAAGATGGAGGTCCCACCAAAATGCCCAGATTGATTTAGCCGCTGGTGCTGATTAGACAAATATTGTCCAAGACTTGCAGTTTGTGGGCGGCTCACACCTAAGTCAGCTTTTACCAACTTCAGGGATAAGTCTTGCCGTTCAGAGACGGAAGTTTTTCTTTTGGTGTCTCTATTACTGATTCAGATTCTGTTCCCGTTCTCTGGAGTATGTCTGGCTCTTGGTGAGTTCTGATTCGCTTTTTTACCCAGTTGCCAATTTATGACTTCTGTTAGTGATAAAATATAGGGAGTCTAGTTTTGATTATAGGATCTGGTTAACTGGCTTTGTCAGGTAAATGACAGAAAGGGTGGGTTTATCCCTTATATTGTCATTTGCATTAGTCTCTTGTCTATATGATTCTATCACCTCTCTTTTGGAATACCCATATCTGCTACCAGGTTACAAGACATTACAGGACATAGATGTAGTACAATCGCTGATTTATATCAGTTAGGAGGTTGGAGAGCTGCTTGTGTCATTTTTTGTCTTCAGTGTAGAGGTTATTTTGTCTTCCAGCTTTTTATAGCATACTCTGCTGTTTGGCTTGTTTGTGTACTATTAAGAGCTTAAATCATTTAAAGAAAACAAAAATACACACACACAAAAACAAAGCTTTGTGCCCCCTGGAATGCAGCGGAAGCACTGGGTTAAGGAAGTCATAACAAATGTGTTTTAGATATTCTTTGTGCTTCCCTGGCCTATCGTTGCACAGCTGATACAATCAGAAGGTGAGTTTGGTTGAAAAAGTCAGTTATATGCTGATCTTCCTCATGGCTAAAGTTGTGAAACTGAATTTGATAATTTTCTGTTCATATTTATGTATAGAGATATTTAAAAAGACTACCTTCTCACCAAAAATATATATTTTTTATAATTATAGCTTTTGGGGGAGGGGGATGGTGGCTGACACATTCTCTCTCATTTTGGACTTTTGGATACTAGCAGTTGGTCTTAAGAATCCCATCATTTTTGTACGCTATAGTCGTATGTGCATAGTTTAGAGATCAGAGCTTTCTGATTTGTGAGATATACATAGTTAGTTTTAATAACAACTGTATGAACGTAGCTGACCATGTGTTAAAATTTTAATGTAGATTAAATGGGAAAGATCATTGCTGGTTTGTCCAGGGATGTTTAGCCTACGTGTAAAATATATTTTTCTCCTTTCTATGGAAAGAACTAGAGAAATCTATAAAAACACATAAATGAGACAAATAAAGATGTGAACAAAATATTTGCTAACAGGACATATTAATAATAAATGTCTAATAAACACATTTCTTAGCATGTATTTATGAACATTTATTGTTAATAGATATTTAATAAACATTAAACATTAAAGTTAATTTCATATCTCAATCCATCAAAACCTATTTGGAAGGGTTCGAGAAAACAGTGGAGCAGCATTCACTGCATAGAAAGTCTTCATCCTGGCTTTTCTGGTGTACAGCCTCTGTAGTATGATGATGCCTACCTAGGTTCTCAACCTAGTGATAAATGATTAACATCCTGCACAAAGCTGTCATCCCCCAAATTCCCCATGTCTCCGAAAGTTCAATAAGAGACTTCCGTTGTGTTAATAAAATGTTTTTTGAACACATGGCTTGATAGCCTTTGCTTAACTCTGGAGAAATTAATAAATTAGCTTATAAAGCTCTTAGGAGTTCTGCTCTGATTGACTTAGAGACTAAGAAGCACCCACATAAATCAAAGTTAATAAAGCAAAAACAAAACCTAATAATCTCAGAAATAGGAACAAATGTCCAAGTGATTTAAATGTGCTGTTTTTTAAATTAAAAATTATTAGCTCAGAAAAGTAATCAAGTTGCAGGTAAAGACTGTTGACAGGAACAGTGTATGAGGCAAAAAAGTTAAAAATTGATATCTAGTTGATAGAAGAAAAACTTAAGAGCTCTGATGATGTTAAATAAAATTTAAGGTTTAAAAAGTTACTTGTAATATTTGTAATCAAAGTGAATACTTGAGTTAATTATTCAAGTTAGCTAATTTACACTTCATCTTGATTTTGTCACAGTGCAAAAATATGTTGTATAATAATATTTATGAAAAATTTGTGTGATTTTTCATAAAAATTGGAAATAATTTCAACTTTCTAATTTCTTACACTGAATATGTGATTCTATTGTTATAATACTTTCCAAAAATATTTAAAATAAAGTGATTATAAAAAACCTATGTTCAACTAAATTTATATGATTACTTAGAATAGAAAAATCCTGTAAAAGTATTTATTCCACTTACAGTATATGGAATAAAATTTCATCTTACAAACAAAACCATGTCAATAATAAATATACTTCTCTAAAAAGATCAGTTTAAGCATAATTTCCAGCATTTTTTAAAAAAGATTTTATTTATTTATTTTTTAGAGAGGGGAAGGGAGGGAGAAAGAGACGGAGAGAAACATCAATGTGTGGTTGCTTCTCATGTGCCCTCTGCAGGGGACCTGGCTTGCAACCTAGGTATGTTCCTGACTGGGAACTGAACCAGTGACACTTTGGTTCACAGGCTGGCACTCAACCCAGCGAGTCATATCAGCCAGGGCTAATTTCCAGCATTTTAACTGATATAAAACTGTTGAATGTTATTTATTTGAGTTTACTGATATATAAAGTTTGTCTGCTTACAGAATTTCCAAATAGATTTCAATTCAAAATCATAGAGAATACAAAACAGAATTCAATAGCCTAGGTACATATATTCTTGCTTCCTTTTTATTTTTATTTTCATACACTATTAAATGTCCATCACCTAATAACTTGTAAAACATGCATAGATCATTGTAGCATTTCAAGTATGTATGCTACATTACTACATTTTTGAAGTGTTCCCACCATACACACACATATATCGACTCATCCTATGTGAGGTGATGGATGTGTTAATTGACTTGATTGTGGTAATCCTTTCAGAATGCGTATCAAATCATTATGCATCCACTTTAAATATATATAATTTTATTTATAAATTATACATCAATAAGGCTGGGAAAAATATGTACACCTGTGCTGAGATATTTTTCCTCTAACAAGGGTCTTTATTTCTTTTCCCTTGTGTATAAGCTGGACATAATGTGACATTTCTGAAGGATAGACTGTAGCAAAAAGGATGGTATGTCACTTCTGAGATTAGGATATGCAAAAGCTGTGACTCTGTCTTGAACATGCTCACTTTTCTAGGACCCGTTGCTCTGGGGGGAGCCAGCTGGCATGTTATGTGAGCAGCCCTGTGTAGGGTCCCACATGGTGACAATTTGACTCTTAGTTTCTTTAGATACCTTGAGTCAGACCTCTCAGCTAAGCCATTCCCATATTTCTGATCTTCCAAAATGATGTGAAATAATGCTTGTTGTTTAGAGCTTCTAAATGTTGGGGTAACTTGCTTTACAGCAATAGATAACTAATACAGTAATGTTCATACACAAATTTATTTTTTCACTTTAAGAAACATAGAAGTGATGTGTGGTTTGCACATGTGGCAAGGTCACCTCTACAGTGTGTGGGATCTTGGCATATATGTTTTTGGGAGGCTCCTAAGTATATGAACAATGTAATTTATAAAAATGAATTACAAAACTCACACGCTCTTGAGAAGCATAGCATATGGTCTGTCCAGAAAGTATCCAGCCGGGTATTATGAAAAATAGAGGCATTTATTGAAGAAGGCAATAGATATAAGAAACAAAGTACATTGGAGGGTGACGCCTCAATCCCCTTCAAAGTATGTACCTTGAAATCTCGCACAGCTCTCCCAATAGCCATCAGCTGTCCCATTGTATTTTCCTGAATCTTATCAAGAGTCTGAAATCTCTTCCGTTTCAAAGGTGATTTTAGTTTTGGGAAAAGCCAGAAGTCACAGGGTGCCAAATCTGGGCTTTAGAGGGGCTGAGTCACCTCGGCGTTAGGTGTTTTGTAAAAATCTCTGCACGAGACATGATGCATGAACAGGCGCATTGTTGTGATGAAGCTGCCAATCACCAGCTGCCCAAAGCTGTGACCTTCTGAATCATCCTGATAGGTTCTGCGGAGGAACGTGCAAGTTTTTAACACAAAATTTGATGCAGATTTGTTGCTCTATTCACTCAGTCATTTTGAATACGATGGCCTCACAGTACACATGCTCACTCAATGGTGTCTACTGCCCCCCACTGACTAGTACAGCGAAGTTGTCCTTGTTCACACATGCGCATTCCAGTCCACTCCCCTTGGCTGCCAGGTTATATTGATGTCACACAAACTATTGTCCTGATATTAACGATGGCTGGACTTTTTCTGGACAGACCTCATATATTGTAATTTTTCAACAAAGGTTTAGATTAATAGTTAGAGAAAATGTACTTCAATACTTGCTAATCACTGGATCAGTGGACATGAAGATTCTTCATGTTGTTCTGGCACCACTCTTCCTCTCCAGGCCTAGGAATCATCTCTTCATGTTCTTCATTATCAGTTGTACATTCATAGCTGATTCCCTATCTCCCATTATATGAAAAAGGAAGTGGTGCTATAATTACTTATGAGGCAATGGCTCTTGGGAAACTACTTGTATTGAAATAACATAGATTTTTGCTTCTGCAATTCTCCAGTACCATTTATTTAAGTCTGGTTACATCACTACTCATGGTTTTGCATTATCCATCATCCATTGTGCCTGATGTTAATGCTAGCTTCCAATAACTCTAAGATTGTCATTGTGCTTTATTAATTATGACCACAACTGCAACACTTTCCCAGAGTATGGAGTAAAATGTGAAAAGCATTTGTTTTCTGGTCATGTAAAATTTATCATTCAGAATTTTGTAGTGTAAATGTAGACTAGCACATAGTCTAGTTATGACTTCCCTTGAACTCTTTAGGCTGTAATCAGTGTATTACTAGAATGTGGTCCTTTTAAATGTTGACCATACTCCCCACCACCACTTTCTTCATGCTATCACCAGAAAACCAGTTAGGCAAGGAGCCGGGGTGGAACAAGAGTAGCACCTACCACCCATGCAAGGACTGATTATCCCTCCTCAGGTCTCACTTACGATCAACTTCATAAAACACAGCATTATCATTTAAGTAAAGGAAAGAGTGGACATCAGTTGGAAGAGCCCATGACATCACAGAACAACAATCTCAAAAGTCTTACATCATTGCAGGAAACGGGTACATGCCTTGAGACTATCTGACATGTGGTGAGAAGCCTGTGGGTGGGATGGAATGACCAATGTGAGTGCCAGTGAAATAAGGGACAGAGTGTGACACCTCCTGTCACCCTTGCTGCCTCTGGGTGATATAGGCAAAAGGTGGTATCACAGTAGGAACACTGACAAGTAAACCTATGTGGCTTGAATCCAAAGTCTGACAGTGGACTGTATATCCCCCAGAGCAGTAAACTTATCCCATGTCCCCTGAGTGAGAATCATCTCAAACACCGTTGTCACCTATGTCAGCACCATCAACGTCAGCACCATCAACGTCAGCACCGATCTTGCTTACTCTGCACAAGAAATGCAGCACTGGCCTGCAGTGGGGAATCTTTTGCCAGGGTGCAGGCACAGGGCTCAGGGATAACCACAGAGGATCATGTTTCAGAGATCTGGAATCCATGCATTCAGTAGAGGGTAGAGGAGTGCTTTGAGCGGACAGCCTGAAGCTGGATCCAATGTAGGATCTGGAGTTAATAAAGGAGCACATCTGATCTTGGGCCGTCTTACCTGAACAGCACTGCCGACCTCTGCTGGGCCCAGGCAGAGGGAGGCAGGTACTTCAAAATGGGACTGAGATGGTGTCTTGAGGCCTAAGGCCCAAGCCAGTGGTAACCTCAGTGGTCTGAGGGTAATAGCATACAAGGGCTGAAAGTGTACTATGTCCAGTAGTAGCAAAATAATGCACAGGTTTGTGTTGATTTATATAACAGTATGTTGGAACTTTAATATGATTAATTCCTTATTGTACAGGCATTATCCTGTATGCTGAGGTTAATATAGTCTAAAAACTTTAAATTATTTATATAATTATATGTGGATGCCTAAGTATGCATATATAGAATATTTAGGCAATCAATCAAATAAAACTTAGAAATAAAGCATAAAACTTAGAAATGAGAAAGCATAAAATAATTAATGAATAATGATATCTCAGTGTTATTAAAACTAAGTAAAATGTTACTGAGGACCTGCTGTGCACAACTTGATAATGTAGACATGCAAGTCTATGTCTCAGGCTCTACTTTTTTTTGCAAAAACTAGACTAAGGCAAATATTATACAAAGCATCCTTTCAGAGACATTTTATTCTTCTTGACGGGTAGTTATTTATATATACATTCAGTAAGAATTGGTTCTTTTTCCCAATGGGATATAACTGAAAAGAAAAAAATTTTGTAGCTAGTGGCAGAACAAAAAGTCACTTTATTTTATTTTATTTTATTTTATTTTATTTTATTTTACTTTACTTTACTTTACTTTATTTTTTTATAGTGTTTGCTGCATTTACCCATTCCATCCTGGGGTCAGTGAGGTTTTTAACACAGACAGGAAGAAAATCTCCTGGACTGAAATAAAAAGTTGTTCTAAATACTTCACAAAGATCAGTACTGCTGGTGAGATATTTTATGATATAGGGGAAGATCTGATCTGGATAATCTAATCTAGGTAATCATGAGAACATAGGGATGCAGTATTTTAAGATTCACTTAAGTATTTGTGTCTAATCAGGGATCTACAGTTATAATCAAAGAAAAGTGAAAACAGGGGATGGGTTGTTCTGGTCACAAAAGTTGAACTCAGTAAGAGACTTCCTGGGTGATTATAGTTTGCAGTGACATTGGGACCGGAACAGAAATTTGTCACAGGGAGGATCAGGGATAGATTGGAATCTCTGATGACAAATTCAGCAATCTGAAAGGTTACCCCACTATCTCTCCCAGCCAATGCCAGCATAAAGGGAATAAAGAGAAGAAGAAAGAGTTTCAGTTAAAGAGTTAAAGTGTGAAGTCTTGATCTGGAGTCTTGGGTGGAAGCAACCTACCTTGATGTCAGCTTCCTTGTCAATTCGATGTCGCGGTCTCCAGCATCTCTACAGGACCAGATGTCGGGCTGAGCCTTCTTTAGCTGTGAGACAGTTATGTTTACTCAAGGCTCAATTCTCTCTAGTTTTGCAGCAGTGTCAGTGGTCAGTAACTTTAAGGAAATAATGTTTTCTAAGGTCCCTTCCAACGGGTCTTGAAAGCCGCTTTTCTTTTTTTTCTCTTTAATTTAATCTTTATTGTATTTTTTCCATTACCATTTAGTCCCCTTATACTCCTGTCCCCCAGCAATCACCACACTGTTGACCACATCCATGAGTCCTTTTTCCTTTGTGCTCGACCCCTCCACCCTCAACCTCTTCCCTTACTAGATGTCATCTGCTCTCCATCTATGAGAAAAATGTCACATTTAAATATACATATCATTCAATTAGATATAATAATCCTATTATTAAAAAAAAGGATTACACGAGCTCTCTCAGGAAAATAACGTTAGTCTGTGGCTTATAAAATCAAGCTTTGTAGAATTACCTTCATAGAGTGTACCCTCTTGGAAGACAATTTTAAATTATGAAAAAAAAAGGTAAATAACAGATACCATTAGTAATTTGTATTGGATTGTACCCTCAGCAATTTTCTAGTGTGGTCCTTTCAGATATTTTTGTAAGTACAAAATAATTATTTACAAAAAGATTTTTATAAGGATATTCATTTCAATACTGTTTATTATGGCAATAATCTGCATACAACCTCACTACTCATCACTCAAAAACCCTGGAGATTTTATATGTTTATATCTTTATTTTATATGCATTTAAAAAGTATGAAATGCACATTGTACACAACATATGTAAGATAAAAATATGCATACATATATTTACAATTTACATAATTTTAAGTATTATTAATCTACTCAAGAATACGTAACAATAGAAAGGTACTGTTTTTATTACTTATAAGGAGTAAAAATTGGTCAGAAAATGTATATGTGTTTGTACATATGAAGTTCATATTAAAAATTCCTAAAATTATGTAAATGTCTTAAAACATCTTAAAGAAAACAGCACTGTTACATACATTAGGTATATACCTTTTTACTTTGTCTTTTCTTTATATTTTTATTGTTTGAATATTTTTCAGCAACCATCTATGAATGCCCTATTCTTACAAAAACCTAATACAAGTTCAATAAAAATTAATATAAAAATAATATTTTGGAGGTGTGTTTACAGCAAGACAATCCCTTGTTTCATTACCATGCGAATATAGAATGTTGTCTATCCCAAGCATATATGTGGTTTAGGAAAAAATAAAAAGATAAAAAAAGCACATTTTTCTGGGTAATACCATCTTACTAATCCATTGTCAATGTGAATTTTTTTGTTTTCCAGTAGTGATAATGAGGTATGCTATCATAGTTCCCTTTGTCACTTTTGTAGATACTTTTGCCATATCTTTCTATGATGTCTTTATATCTTCTTTATATCTTTATAATATAAAGAGTTATATATTTATCAAAATAACAAAATCTTTGGTCATGAAATTTTGATTCTACAGTCTTGGTATATATTTACCTTATATCATATGGGTAAAGAGAAATTAATAACAGTGAGTTCATAGAGATTTTGAATTGAATCAGATCTACTTTTATGTTTATAATAATATATATCTATAAAGCAGAATAAAATTCCTTATCACAATTTAAAATCATGCTCTTATTTGAAGCAACCTGTGGACCTTAACTGTAATACAATGAGACTTCATAAATGTTTTAGAGAGGAAACTTCTAGATATAGAAGTATGACTCAGAACACCTAAACAAATTAAAAACAAAGGAACAAATAAGCAAACCAAAAAAGGCAAAATAAAACTGGTCATGAACTGTTCAGATCTAGATTTTGGAAATGTATGTTTCAATATTATATACTCAAAAGGTGCAAATGAAGAAATAGTGATTTATTTTTATTGCACCACCTGATGGAATTTTAAGTAACTGTAACAGGGGGAACATGTTAAAGGCAAACTAAATCAAGCGACATTTTATTTCTGTTTCCAGGCTCTTTGTATATAACAGTTATTTTCTTGCATGTTTACTAACCCTCTACCCCCAATTTTGATTCACTATTATTACTGGCATTTTTGTGAAAGGTGAATACTTTTTAATTTTTAAATAGTACCCATTCTTAAAGGCATTCCACTCTGAGATCAATGGAAGAGAATTCCAGAATCTTAGGATCAGTCCTCTCATGTGTCTAAGAATCAGAGATAGGACTTTAGTATTCATTGATTCATATTATCAAACCAAAGCTGATATTTTTATTCCAATGAAAATTTTGCAACAGAAATGTTGGTTGGCTAGACATTGCCATTTATGTATTTTCTCCTTATTTTCTATGACTATGCTTATAGCAGTTTTTTCATGCAATCCTTTTTTCTTTTCCAAGTTCAAAATATTAGTTACTTCAACCCTGGCTGGGTAGCTCATTTGGTTAGGACATCAACCCAATATACCAAAGTTGTGGGTTCAATCCCTGGTCAGGGCACATACAAGAATTAACCAATAAATGCATAAATAAGTGGAATAATAAATCGAAGTCCCCTCTGTCTCTCTCACTCTTTCTTCTTCTCTTTCTCTAAGATCAGTTAAAGGAGAGGAGCAACAATGTTGTGTGCAGGCTATGGACAGGTACTCATTCATGATGACAATGTTACTGATTCAAGGCAAAATTAGGGGAAATATAAGAACAATATAATGACTTTTTCATAAAGTTAGATGTATTCAATTTAAACATTTATTCTTTATTTTGAGATTCTATTCTTCCACCAAAGACATTGTGTGTTCTTTATTGTGTGAAATAAATGGTTGAACCTTTAAAAATATATTAGTTATTTCAGTAAAATTTTAAAAATGTATGTCATTATTTTAGCATGTTGAAATGTCAATGTTTATTAAGACACATTATTCTACTCTTTATTCATTTTCTTAAATGGAAAAATCAGAGTATGTTTAAGAAGGAAAAAACATATTCTTGCAAAGGTGTAGCCTAATTTTTATTTTTTAACTGGAGTGGAGCCTTGGTTTAAATCAGTTTTGAATACTCCAAGTCATGGATTCTAGAGTCAGCATGTGGATTCCACCCCTGGCTCAGCCATTTAGTAACTGGTGTTGAACAAATATAACCTCTCTGGCCCTTAGTTTTTTAAATCTGCAACTTGTGTATCATAATGAGTCCTCTTTCATAGGAGTAATATGAAAATTAAATATGTGAACTAAGAAAAAGATAGTGTGTAACTGGTGATTGTTGTACATTTTAGAACTGTTAGCTTTGTTATTATCATCATGATCATTGCTATTGTTATTATCTAGTTTAACCAAATTATTTTACAAGCGAGTCAGAAGTGTGACCTGCCAATGGTCAAACAAATTCGTAACATAACTAGTTCTCTATTGAAGAAAAAGAGTAGGAGGAGTTGAAGAAAGAGAAGCTAGCCTCCCTAGCCTATTGGTTAGATTCAAAATTTTTTTGAACCAGACATCAAAAGTATTCTGTATTTTTTCTATTGTTTTTTGTTCCTTTTTTTTATTTTTTGCCTTTAAAAGGGCAAAACACATATAAACATGCTCACCTACAGTCCTGAGCAAACCTTGATCTTCAGATTTTCCAAAAAATCCCTATACCATGGAAAAAGTAATATATAACAACCTAAAAATGAAAAGGCAGAAAGCCATTCCTACCAAGAAAGATAGATGCTCCAGCAGGCAGTGTATGAACAGAACAAGTCCTGCCACCTAAACAGGAGCCAAATAGGCAACCTCAATTTCATCAAATCCAAGCTGATTCTCCTGTTCCAATGTCATCAAATTAATAGAGCATGGTAGTTAAAAATGAACTTTTATGGGTTCAAATCTTAGCTTTATAATTTATTATATGAGGGATAACAGGCAAGTTACTTAACAGTTCTGAGCTGCTTTTTCCTTATTATAAATTAGGAATAGCTCGAGTGACATCTTCATAGATGTGTTGTGAGAACTGAATAAACCAATCCATCTACATGATGTACTACAATGTGTAAACATAAAACAATTTCTCAGTACTTAATGTTATTACTGCCATACACTAATGTAAAATGATAATATATTTTAGATAGTATTACTTCCAGGAAGACATAGCCCTTTTAAAAAGGTAATCTTTCATTTATTTAAATAGTTGAGCTTCAAAAATTTAAAGAAAATTTTGGCACATGCGACTATATAATATCTATCTACGTCAGTACAGTCTAAGAAAAAATTTCCTGGGTAATTAGTTTCAAGGAATATCGCTGAGTGTGCACATCACTGTCCTTTACAGCACTTCTGAGAATAATTAAATTCAGCTCAGAGACAGGTACTGTTACCACAGATTTATATTAATACATTAATTAACATAAAATATCATTAATTTAGTGCTTGCCAGATGACACCAAGAACCTTCAATTTTACATACTGCCAAGCTTCTCCTCTCCTGGGGAATCTCTCTATTCCTTATCAATAACTAAATATAGAGCGAGTCCTTTTGGCCCCTCTGCAATCAATCAATCTTCTACTTCAAAGTAGCTGTACCTGGCCACTCAGAAATCAAAAACTTGGGTGGATAAAATTTTGTCAATTTCCCCCAGAAAAGAAATGATCTTTTTCTCATGTAGTGGCCATGTTTTTCTGTTTACCCTTGGGGTCCTGAACCATATCATTTTTCTCTCATAATGTCACCTAAAGAGCTTTTCACCAACTGTCAGACCCTTTTTCTTGAGGTACCTTCAGCAGGGCTTGCTTGTGAGTTTTCAGTTTTCTTGAACATGCACTTATATTGGTACCAAAGTGTTATCTAGAGCTGTTTGAAATGTAAGTACTGAACCGTACTCCCCTGGTCAATGGGTACTCTATCATAAATAGAAATAAAAGTTGTAGTTAAAAGTATTGGGAAGGGTGCGTGTGGTAACTGGAGTAAGTTCTGGCTCTGCAATCAAGATATTGGTGCTTAATTCTGCAACCATCACTTACTTGCTCTGTCATCTTTGGCTAGTCATTTAATCTCACTGGGGTTTAGTTTCCTCTCAGGTTAAATGTGGTAATATTTACCCAAAAGATTATTCTAGGCAAGGATTCTCAAAGCATGGTTTGGGGATCTTGGAAGATCTCAGAGATACTTTCACAGGGTCTATGAGGTCAAATTATTTTCTAAAGAATACTAAGACAATATTTGCCCTGTTCATTCCCATTCTCTCACAAACGCACAGTGGTATTCTCCAGTGGCTCTGTGACACATGACATCACAACGGACTGAATGTAGAAGCAAATATGAGAGCCCAGCTGTCTTCTGTTTAGCCAGGAATTAAAGATATTTATAAATATGTTAACCATTACTATTTTTTAAAGTCTTTTTCATTAAATTATGTGATGTTAAATTGTCATGATTTTATTTTTTAAGTGAATTAAATATTTTAAGCATTTACTGGTTTTTATTTCTAATATAGCAAATATTGATAGATATAATCCCCATAAACAAAAGTTCATTGGGGTTCTCAATAATTATTAAAAGTGTAAAGGGGTTCTGAGAACTATTGTTTTAGGAACTAAAAGAAATGTTATCTTCTAGAATAATTTATACACAAATTGTCATTCAATAAATATTTTTTAAAAATTACATTGACTGTGATATGGCAAGATAAAATAATTTTATTGTTATATTTTCTGTTCTTATAATTTTTTTGAGTGATTTGATGTCAACATAGAGAAAAGGGAGAACTACATTCTAATTATTGGGTTGAATAGGAATTGACCTATATAAATATTATGATGACATTTTGGCCACATAAAAATTAGAAAGTTAAGACACTATAGGTTTTGTTTCCTGGGAATGCAGAGACATAACAAGCTGGCTGTTCCTTTTAGGATAGAGTTCCAGTTTTACACAGCAACGGAGGAATATTCTGATTGTATAACAAATGAAAAATATTAAAAAATAGTATAGATTATCTACTCCTATTATTTTTACTTTATATGGTTATTTAGCATTTAATGTATTCATGTGGGCAGTCATCTATTTGCCCTTTCAATCAACATATATATGTTAATTACCTACTGTATGCCAAGCACTGGTAATATCTGGAATTCACTGATATGCAAGATCCAATTTCTGTCCTCATCAACATTACAGTTAAGCTATAAATAACAACAACAAAAAATGGGTATATCTAAAGGTAAGGTATAGGATTTCTAACTTTCTTCTAAATTAAAAAAAAAAAATAGGAAACATAGCTTTTTATCCAGTTACACGTCTGGAAATTATGAATATTGTGAAAACTATTATGCAATAGGGAGAATAGATTAAGTAAGGAAGAGTAGGATGAAGGCAGACCAGCAAATGATGTGCTTTTGAAAAGCATGAACACATGAAATGCAATTAGGACTGCAAAGATTCAGTATTTTCTCAATAATTACCCAGGTGTGGCCCTGCTCATAGCGCTTGGCTGAATTATCAATAGAGCAGAAATGGAAAGTTTGCAGAGCATTCTAATTTAAACAGAATAGCTACTCGGTGTAGGGAAAAGTGTAAATAACAGCTGGAAGCAGTTATATGGCTTAAAAATCCAAATAGTGTTCTGCTTTTGAATATAGGTTGGAGTAAATCTGATGTGCCAGTGCTTTTTTTAGATTCTGGAGCTCTAGAATTCTGTAGAAACAGACTGGTATCATTTTGGCTCTGCAAAATGTAGGTACTCTTTGTTCATTGATTTGATAAAACTAACACAAACTCCTGGGAAAATGTTGTTTCAGAAGCATGTTATAGATTCAACCTATTCCTATACCAGCTTTTAAAAGTATATCCCTATTCCTGCTAATAGGAAAAGTCTATCACCACGTCTACGCCTTGGTGATATTATCATTACAGAATGATAGTGCCACTTGTTAAGCACTTGAATGTTTGATGAATATTCTTCCATTTACAATGAACACTGTTCCTGGAACAACAAGTTCTAACCTCCCAAAAATGTGAATCGATATATAGCCCATTTATTATTCAGAAGAAAAATGCAACTTCACATTCTCTGTCTCATGTTTTTCAGGCATATTTATGTTTTCTAATTTCTATTATTCCTGCGAAGTACATGACACTCAGTGATCGATATATGTGGCTTGCCATTGTTTACTTGCCATTGTTAGTAAGCAAGACTTTATGGGTCTCAAATTACTTTAGGAAACATTTTTAATTTTGATAATTCCCTAATTAAGAAAAAAAACTGGCATTATGTGTGCTTACCTGTTGAAGCCATGCTCTTTTTTGCAGATTATCATGCTCCAATTAATCAAATCAGCAACCACCTGGAGTCAAAGATTCTCAGCATTAAAATGAAATTTAAAATCCCTTCAGCTTAATAACTCACATTTTGTTTACCACCATCTATTATTGAGCACTTTTTGTGACAGCACATTCGGTAATCTGTAAGACTCCAGTTCCATTCTGAGGCGTTGTTGTTGTCATACATACAAACTCATCTGTTGGCATTTTCTTTCTAACCTCAGTGAACAGTTGTGCCTTTTCTTTGTCTTTTTATACTACTATTTCATCAGTTCCCAAAAAGCAGTCCAGTACTCTTGTTCTTTTTGATATCCACATAGGGAAGAAAAATGCATTTTTCTTTGACATTTTTGTTGTTTTGTTTGCAAATAAAACTTTAATATTTAGCTTTCTTTATATTTGCCATTTTAATAAATGCATACTAGTTCTTTATAGTAGTCTTAGACCACATGCATAAATTATCAAAATTTTTCATTAAAAAAATCAATGCCCCACATCTCATTTATTCATTCATCCATTGATGGACACCTAGATTGTTTCCAAATCTTGGCTATTGTGATTTTGCTACATTAAACATAGGAGTCCATGTATCTTTTTGCATTAGCGTTTTCATATTTTTCAGATAAATATCCAGAAGTGGAATAGCTGGATTATATGATAGTTCTATTCTTAATTTTTTGAAGAAGCTTCACACTGTTTCCCCTAGTGAATGCTACTCAGCTGTAATAAAGGTGAAACATTGCCATTTGCAACAATATTGTTGGACCTAAAGAGTATTATGCCAAGTGAAATAAGTCAGACAAAAAATATGAAAACCATATGATTTCACTCATAGGTGGAATATGAAATAAAAAAGAAAGAAATGAACAAACAAAACAAAACATTAATCCATAGATACAGACATTAGAAAGATGTTCACCAGAGGGGAGGGGACATGGGGAGTGCAAAATGGGTAAAGGGGTCGAATGTATGGTGATGGATAAAAACTAGACTTTTGGTGGTGAGCACACTATAGTGTATACAGATACTGAATTATAATGTGATTTTCCTGAAACTCATGTAATGTTATTAACTAGTGCTACCTCAATTAAAAAAATTAATGTCCCCTGGAAATCTGTTTGAGTAGCTCTACTATGTATTTTTTTTAAAGTTACCTCTTCTCTTTATCTTCCTTGGGATAAGAGCAATTTTATATTTAGAATTATAGTTCTTTTTATTTTTATTTTAGTTTCATATAATAGAAGTAGAGCTAGGAACTTTTTCAAGGAATGTGTCCCCTACCAGTTGAAGCCCATACCTTTGTTGGCTTACACGTCTGCTCCTCCTGCCCTCTCTTATGCAGGAGTCCGCTTCTGTGTTCTAACGGAATTTATTAGCTTAAGCAATTTTCCCACTCGTGAGCAAATAAAAATATTGTAACATATATTTCATAATTATGGCCTAATTTAGCTGAGATTCTCTAAGACACTAACTTAATTTATTTTCCTGCTACTTAAGAACTACCGGAATTGTATCTCATGCCTGGCTACTCAAGAATGCTGCATTGGAGGACACAACATAACCTTTGCTAATCGGCTTTAAATGCAATTAGATTCTACCTGGGAATCAAAAGAAAAATATCAAGTAAGGAAGTGTTTTTTAAAGTTAAGCATGTTGTATATTGTTTCCATGGTAGAGATGAGTTTCCTGGTTTCTTGTTTTGTTTTTCTGATTACTTAAAATGCCAATAGTGTGATAACTGACAGTTGTCTTGGATAACTCAGCTTCCATTTTTCCTTCCACCACTTTCTCCTGGCATGAGATCCAACGAATCACAAGCCTAGAGATCTCATTTTACAATGCAATTACTTCTAAGATAATATTTAACCTGATAAGGTATTATTTATCTTTTTTATCTGTAGGTATCAATCCCTAAATACTTTTATTTAATATACAAAGTAATTTCTTTGCCTTGATTTAAGAAAATTAATTCAAAATTATAGTCCTTTTCTATAATGCTACAGGGACATATGAAAATATTAACAAGTTCATAAGTGTTTCAGTGAGTATTTTTTTTTTGTTATCTAATCATTTAGTGAGTTTTAATTATTCAGTGTAGAAAGTCTGTTAAACTTACAGTGACATATTAACCTCTTTCTGTTCTTATTTTATGTGATTGCTAATAATCAAGTTTTTCTTGTAACTCCAATTTTGTTGGTTAGCAGAGCAGCAGTTGAAAATACTTGTATATTCCATTTTCCTAGAGCCAAATGAAATAATTGCTTTTGCTATACTTTCCAGAGGAAATGTAATGTGCTTTTTGATTATCATCTGACAATTCAAATACAGAATTGCTGTTCTTCTTTGATTTCTCTTTTATATTTCACAGAATATTAAAGTTCCACCCCAAAGAATCCTTAAAAAGGAGTGAGCGATAGCTGCAGCTGTGTGTAGAGCAGCACTTGCAGTAGCCTCATTTCTCTCAAGTTCAAAAACAGGAACATTGTTAGTCACCCACGAGCCAACCGAACTCCACGCATCTACTTCCCCATCCCCAACATTTCAACAAACTGTGGGAGCTGAACACCCTTTCTGTCCTTTTGTGGTGTAGGCAGAAGCACAGCATGTGTCCTAAGTAACTGAAAGGCCCTGGGTAAAGATTTCCAGGAGAGAGGGAGAAATGAAGAAAGAGAAGAAGGAAGAGGATGGGGTGGGGGTGGGGGAGAGTGGGAGAGGAGAGAGGGAAGAGGTGAAGGGTCAGTCTAGGAGGAAATTAGGTGACATGGTTCTTCTTTTTCCTTTTCTCATGACATAATTGTTTCTGTAGGTAATGCTTTGGGCTGCAGGGGCCATCTTCCAATTCTGAGATAACTAAACCAAAATGCTAATGTGACAGGGAGAAAGAAATAACCTCCATCCCTGGTGACATGATTGTCACAACCAACCATACCCAGAGCTGCTCCACCACAGTACTTACAGCTTTGTGAAAAAATAAATCATCTTATTGTTTTAAGATATTTTTGATTCAGGCCTTCTAATACAGTTTAACATTCTACTATTTTCATCCTGTGGATAAAGCCCTCAATTTCTTTCACCGCATTCATTCACCCCTGATTGGAGCTTCCATTTTGTTTACATTTCTCTCCCTTAAACATCTTCCTTTTAACTTTTTATAATTTTATTTTTATTTCCTTCTCTTCCTACTGCAAGTGAAAAGGATGAGAAGCACTAAAAATAAAAGGATGATAAATTGAAAGGAGGGATTTGAGGTGATTGTAGCACTCTACTTCAATTATATTTAATAGTGTTGACTCTGTGAAGAATATTACAGAAATCAAGACATAAAAAGCAATGAATTTTTATCATTTTTCGTATCACTGGCCCGTATGCTAAGTGCATATCACACTAAATATACATTATCTTCTACAAATGGGCCTTAAACTTCCCAGAACTTTGTTTAATGAAAAATACAACATTAAAAAAAAGTTGTGAACATTTTTTACAGCCCACTAACTCAATAATGTAAAAAATATTGCTCTTTAAATTTTTCTGGAAACCAAGCTTAATCTCTATCAGGGGCCTCATTCTACATGACGGCAGGAAACTTTCTACTCCTTTCTCAGAAAATTCTTTTCCAAGGAAATTTATTGAGAATACTGTGTATTTTAGAGGTTAGCTTAGTGAAAATCAGGCTTTTTCTTCACCTTTTTTTTCCTGTGGTAAGGACTTTTTTCCTGTTTTTTTGTTTTGTTTTTGTTTGTTTGTTTTATGGCATTTTGATACTATGTGAAGGAATATATTCACCTAACTCTGTAGTGGCATCTTGCAAGAAATAAAATTAACTCACCATCAACTTTGGCAATTGACATCTTTTCACAATATTTCCATCATGCACTGACACTCTTGGTAATGCTCAGCTGTATTTTGTTAATGTGATTTCCAACCCACCTGAGCCTCTAGCTTGCCGTCAGCTCCTCTTATAGTCTTCTAATGGTCCAAGGGACAGATTAGCGCCTTTCCTTCACACAGAACATTTGAGAACATCAACTAGGCCTCTTGGTTTCTGACATCTCATACAACAGTCTTATTCCAGGCAAGACTCAAGACAGACAGCTGATGCTACCTCTTATCTTGGTCCAATATGATGTGTTAAGAAAGAAAGAGGTATTTAATGTGCTACGGGATGCTTAGAAAATTTGAAAGTGAAGTATGGCATAGCAGGTGAGTTGAATATCCTTGTTTATCATGGGCATATTACGATACAGCTAAGTGGAAACATTCAACACATTAACCTTGCCTCTACTAGAAACAGTCACTTGAAATGTAATGCTTGTTTCCTAAGAAGTAGAGCTGCCAACAACAGTTTAAGCAGACATATATCATCTCTCTCTTCCTACTACTACATTCCAGTCTTCACCAGCAACTTTCCCAATGCCCTCCACAGATATATCGTTAAGCCAGATCCCTGTGACCAGGCCCTGCTTGCGCAGAAAGCAGACGTAACTCTATCATGACTATTCTCACTTGGCCAGGTAGGAGAGATTCAAATCTTTAGTTTTTTCATGGTAAATGGATTAAATAACTATAGTCCTGTATTTAGTTTTTTAGTAAGTAAATATCATGTTCATAAATTTAATTATAACATTTTTAAAGTAAAAAATTTAGATTCTTAGAAATGGTCTAAGTTCTACCCCTTATCTGAATGAGGAATCATTTTTGTAATATTCTTAAGAGATTATTATTCATGGTTCTAGAATATTTCTGGTCAAATTCCCTTTTACAGTCCTATAATCTCTATAATCTCTTAATATCTGTAATAATTCTTTTACTTAGGGAAAGTATATAAGAACATATTACTTAATTCCAGTTTTCAATAAATAACATCATCATCTGTGTGTACTTTTCATAGAAAGAAGTATTTCCTATTATTACAACAAACAGAACTTTTAAAATATTAGAACTTTCTGGAAAATATTTGCTCAAAAATTGTACTAGCTATATCTTTATTGTTATGGTTAATTGGATTTGACTCCACCTTGAAAGAGATAATGGAGCTGGAATTGGGCATTTCGCTGCTGATCATTTTTGCCCCAGGGAGAAAATTTTAAAGAACAAAATAGCTTTCTCGTCTTTGAAGCTGATGTTTGATTATAGGCAAAAGCCAAATGTACCTGGCCATCTATAGCTGATTCCAGTGTAAGAATATTTGAACTTCGCATAATAATAATGTGAGTGGAGCAGCTGACTTCTTATCCTCTCTGTATCCTGAAATTTTTACCTTGGTGTTGTCCAGAAAAAAAAGAAAGAAAATCAAGCCTAGGTTACCAAAGCCATTCCTGATTTTGGTAAACACATTATATGCTCAATTTCTGAGAACATTTTATTGTTAGGGCCCAAAATATTGAGTACTGGTATCATGATATTTATCTCCCCATGATATCCACCTGCATGAGTTTGCTGGTATTATGTTCTCCAGAGCAACAGAGGAAACAAAGATATTGTTTTCTATATAAGTCTATTTCTGGAAAACTTTACATTTTCTGGCTGTCCTCTGAGGATTTTCCTTTGCTAGTTTGCCACTTTTTTATTCTTCAATTAGTTCTTATCTGAAAAGTTTGCTGACTTCACCATTTTCAATTTCATCAAATTTTCACCATTAATTCATTGACAACCCAGGAAATACTCCAAATATAGATTAATGTATAGACATCAAGTTAGATCTATCCTTTATAGCAAATATACCTTTCAAAATATGGAAGAGTTTTAATCTTTTCTATCAGAAAGGCTCTCACCTTTTTCCTTTTCATATCAAAAGAAAAAATACACCTGAATATCTTTGCACCTGCATGAGTGATTGCCACCACAATGCTGAGTAAGGAGCCATTACCGAATCTCATCAGCATAGAACAGTAAGCATTGATTCTTAACATCCAGAGTCAGCTGGGATTGGTGAGATGCTTCTGCTGATCAAAGCTGGGTTCAATTTAAAATTCTAGAGGTTGGCTGACTATTGGCTGATCTAGGTTGTCTTTGGCTGGGGTGATAAGGTTTACTCCCTATTTTATTCTCTTTTGAGATAATCCAGGACTTGTTTTAGCTACTCCTGGCAAACACGTGAGAGTATAAGAAGGCCAGTGAAAATGTGTAAGCACTTTCCAAGCCTCTGCATGTACAATTACTAACATCTCACTGTCTAAAAGCCTAGCATTGAACTGGAAGTGCACTGCAAAGTTCCATAATGATGGGAGAGAATGCATGGAGGTGTGAAAATTTGAGATCAGTTTTGCAATTTCTACTCACATGCTTAACTTAGAACACATTAAAAGAGAGCCTGGGAATTCAGCTCTATATCAGAAACACTGGAACGTTTAAAAGAAGAATAAAAGATGGTTTGTACAGCAAACAAACTCATATTTATTATTTATAGCAATGGTAAAATTAAAAAACTGGTTAGCGACTATTTGCAGAAACCACTGACATACTGCATTTCTAGTGACAAGTTACATTTCAGCTTGGTCGCAATTTTGCAATAAGGCATTATGAGGAAAAATTGTTCAAAAATTGTACTAGCTATATCTTTATTGTTACAGTTAGTTGGATTTGAATCCACCTTGAAAGAGATAATGGAGCTGGAATTGGACATTTCACTGCTGATCATTTTTGCCCAGGGGAGAAAATTTTAAAGAACAAAATAGCTTTCTCCTCTTTGAAGCTGATGTTTGATTTGAAGCAAAGCCTGGATCTACCTAGTGATCAGTTAAACACAGACATGAAAAACTGAAGACAGGCCTAAAAAACTTTACCATGAGAGTTGATGAACGTAAAATTATGTTAAATAACTTTAGAGTTGTTATGAATCTGTTCCTGGTTGTCTACCTTTTTGAGATAAATCTAGAAGCATGACAGATCTCTCTCTCTCTCTCTCTCAGTAAAAAGGCAGGTTATATCCCAGGGTTCCAGGAATCTCAGTGAGAGTTCTTATCAGTTTAGTCTCCAAAAACTGATGCAGACATGTAGGTTTCATCACTAGTCTCAAATTAAAAGTATATGTTTCATCTTTTGTTTTCACCTTAGGAGTAAACAATAAATACTGTACCTAATGTTTCATCTCAAAGGAAAACATATTTATGTAAAATTAGCACCGATGTTAGTTATCTCTCCAGAAAGAATGCATTTTTCTAAAGACTGTGAGGGAGATACACATCCTTGGATGCAATGATGATGATCTCAACATACGAGAAATATAAAATTCTACTCTGGACACAGTATTTGAAGCAGAGTAACTTGAAGAAAAAAGTGACAATAGATGTCAAGCAGCCAAATAGGGATTATAAAAACTCTTTAGAAATAATGCCTTTGGATGGTGTGTTGTTTTGGATATTTCATTTTTGTTTGGTTTGAATTTTATTTTTTATCTCATGGATGATTAAAAAATCTGTTATTGATATTTACCTATAATATATGTCAGATGAGAATTTTAAATATACCGTTTTCATCCCTTTAAAATGCTACCTTAGTTGATTAAGAAAGCCATATATCTAATAAATATCAACAATAGCGGACATTAAAACAGCTACAAATTTACAGTGAAAACTTTGCAACTACCAATCAACTAATTCTATTGAGGTATAATTTAGATAAATAATGTGCTCAAACTTTAAGTATATAGATTGAGAAATTTTGACAAATATAGACACTTGTGTAATCATCACCAATCTGTATATACCCAAATCAGTACATGAAATATTAACATCACCCCAGAAAGTTCCTTCGTGCACTTACAATTAATTCTCCACCCCAAGGAACTGCTTATTTCTCATGCTATAGCTGAGAAACTTCATAAATAAAAACATATATTTATGAATATATATACTCTTTTGTGTCTTGCTTCTTTAAATCATATAGTACTATTTTGAGTTTAACCTAGTTTCTTTTTGTATCCACAGTTTATTTCAATAGTGAGGTAATGTTCCCATGTATGAACTTATCAGTGTTTGTTAGCATTCACATTGATGAGTACATAGTTTCCATTTTTTCTATTATGAATAAAGTTGTTATTAACATTCTTGTACAAGTCTGTGGATGTATGTCCTCATTTCTTTTGGCTAACTAAATATTTGAATTATAACTCATCTGAGTTATAAGAAACTGCAAAATAATTTTCCAAATTGCTTTTGCCATTTTACACCTCCAGCAGGAAGAAGTATCTGTTCCAGTTACTCCAAACACACTCCAAATTCTCTCCAAATCTTGGCATTATCAATTTTTAAAAAATTAGTGGTTATGAAGTGATATATCATTATGATTGTAATTTGATTTTCTCTGATGACAAATAAATACTTATGTATTCTTGGTGAAACACTTTTTGCCAAATATATACACTGAGAATATTTTCTTCCAAGCTGTTGCCTTTTTATTTTCTTAATAGTGTATTTTAAAGGACATATATTTTTAATTCTAAAAAATATTCAATTTTTTATTTACCAATTTTTTTAAATTCTAAGAAATCTTTGCTTACCCTAAGGTTACAAATATTACTTCTATGGCTAACTTCCCCCTAAAAGTTTTATAGTTTTTATCTTTTATGTTTTAGTCTGTGGTCTCCTTTGAAATAATTCTTGGGTTTTTGTGTTTGCTGTGAAGTAATTTTTTTTTTTCATATGGATATCTGCTTATTCTAGCATCATTTTTGGTAACCACACTATCTCATAATTTCATTGCCTTGGCACCTTTGTCGAAAGTCATTTGACCATGTGTGTGAGAGTCTAGATTTAGATAATCTATTCTGTTCCACTGTCTCTTTGTTTTTCTTCCTGCACATAATAAATAGACTTTATTCATGTAACTTTAAAGAAAAATTTGTAAAAGGGTAGTATAAACCCTTCCAGCATGTTTTATGTTTTCTTTCTAATTTTCGAAAGCCATGGCTATTTTAGCTCTTTTGAATTTCTATATAAATTTTAAAATGTGGTTTTTCAATTCAGCATAAAAAATTGTTGGGAATTCCATTTCCAGTTAAGTATAGGGAGTAAGAGAACAATTTTATTTTCCCATGTAAAACAACCACAAAAATGAACAAAATATATGAAATAACAACTTAAAAGATGTGGCTATTACAGAATGATGAATAGTGAGCCTGAAGAGATGGCAAACAAATGAAGGGACCCTTAAGGTTTCTCCAGGTCATTGCCTGAAAAGGTTTTCAGGCAATGGTGTAGCAAGGGGAGTCCAAGTAAAAGCCAGTGGACTCCCTGAATTGAGGACATACAGCTGAGAATTTGGAAAGAACAAAGTGACTAGAGTTTACAGGACAGAATATTGAAGAGGAGAAAGCTACACTGAGATTGAATTTTGGAAATCTCCCTTGAGTACTTAGCTCAGTACTGATTAGTGTATTTGTGCAAGAAAACTACCCGACCTTACGGAAAGAACCACTTAAAAACATTAGAGGTAACAGAGGTTGGCACTCTCACAGGACTGAGAATGGTGCCTCTTCCCACCAACCAGACTGAAAATTTCAACTTTTATGAGGATATGGGTAGAATATATGAAAGTATCTTGACTCATTGGTGGGAATTAATTAGCTCTAGACTAAGCATTGTTTCATTCCCATCCAACTAAGCTAAAATTAAGATATAGAGTAAACAAGTTGTTTCTATATAACTTACCTGTGTCCTTGAATAATACTCAAGAATATTTTTAGGAAAACAAAATTATCTAGTACACATAGGTAAAATTCACAATGCCTAACATTTATCGAAGCCTGAAAGGCACACAGAGAACAGGAAAACTATGCTTCATAATAGAGAGAAAAGGCAATCAGTCAAAATATACTTAGAATTGAAGACATTGATAGAACCAGAGACATGGAAACAAGGAACAAACTGACAGGAACCAGAGGGGTGGGGAGAGGGGGATAAGAGAGAAAAGAAGGGGAAGGGTCTAATTAAAGAACATGTATAAATGACCCATGGACATGGACAACAGGGTGGGGATTGACTGTGGGAGCAGGGTGTGGGTGGGGCAGGGGAGAGCAATGGGGGAAAATTGGGACAACTATAATAAAACAACAATTAAAAAAACACATTATTATGAATGCATTCAAAGAGTTCTAAAAGATATATTGAGATAAGAAAGATATAATGAAAGATCAAATCAAAGTGATTTCAGACAAAAAATGCAGTGGAAAGACTATGATCTATGTGTTTAAAGTACTCAGACATACTGTCAACATAGAATTTTATACCAAGCACAAGTGTCTTTTATAAAAGCAAGAAGAATTCTCTGTTTGTCATAGAAAAGCTGAAAACTATCACCAGCATATCCCACATTAAAATAAATATTTAATGAGTTCTTCAGATACAAGGAAAGAGATGTCACATGGAAATATGTATACATATATAAAGAACGAAGAGTGTCTTAAATGCTGATTATATGCATGGGTATATATTTTTTCTTTTTATTTCAATCTCATTAAAAGATAATTGCAACCCAAGGAAAGGAGGAAGTAAAACTGTCATTGTTTCCAGATAGTGTACATAGAAAACCCTATAGACTCCACCAAAAAACTACTCAACCTAATAAGTTAATTTGGCAAAACAGCAGGATACAAAGTCAATATTCATAAATCAAAGGTACTTGTTAACACCAACAGTGAAATATCAGAATCAGAAATCAGGAAAAAAATCCCATTTACTACAGCAACAAGAAAAATAAAGTACCCAGGAATAAACTTAACCAAGGAGGTTAGAGACCTATATGCAGAAAACTACACAACACTGAAGAAAGAAATTAAGAAAGACACAAATAATTGGAAGCATATATCATGTTCATGGATTGGAAGAATCAACATCATCAAAATGTCCATACTACTCAAAGCAATTTATAGATTCAACACAATCCCCATTAAAATACCAATGACATATTTCACAGATATAGAAAAAATATTTCAAAAATTTATATGGAATCATAAACGACCCCAAATAGCTGCAGCAATTTCAAGAAAGAAGAACAAAGCAGGAGGGATCACACTACCTGACATCAAACTGTTTCATAAGGCCACATAATAAAAAATGGTACTGGCATAAAAGCAGACACATGGATCAATGGAACAAATAGAGAGCCCAGAAATAAACCCATGTCTCTATGGTCAATTAATATTCAACAAAGGGGGCAGGAGCATACAACGGAGTAAAAGTAACCTCCTCAACAAATGGTGTTGGGAGATCTTGACAGCTACATGCAAAAAAAAAAAATTATATTCAACCACCAACTTATACCATACACAAAAATAAACTCAAGATGAATAAAAGACTTAAATGTAAGTTGCAAATCAAAAAAGTCCTAGAGGAGAACATAGGCAGGAAAATCTCAGATATTCCACGCAGCTATATTTTCACTGATGTGTCCCCTAGAGCAAGGGACATAAAGGAAAGAATAAACCAGTGGGACTTCATCAAAATAAGAAGCTTCTGCTTGGCTAAAGAAAACATGAGCCAAAGGAAAAGGGAATTGACTGTATGGGAAAATATATTGGCCAACAATACGGACAAGGGTTTGATCTCAAAAATATTTAAAGAACTCATACAACTCCCCTCCAGGAAGACAAACAACCCAATTAAGAAATGGACAAAGGACCCAAACAGGCACTTCTCCAAGGAGGACTTACCAGGGCCCAGAAACACATGATAAGATGCTCAGCATCACTAGCCATCAGAGAGATGCAAATTAAAACCATGACGAGGTACCACTTCACACCAGACAGAATGACCGTCATAAACAAATCAACAAACAATATGTGCTGGTGAGGATGTGGAGAAAAAGGAAACCCTAGTGCACTGTTGGTGGGAATGCAGACTGGTGCAGCCACTGTGGAAAACAGTTTGGAATTTCCTCAAAAAACTATAAATGGAACTGCCTTTTGACCCAGCAATTCCACTGTTGAGATTATACCCTAAGAATCCTGAAACATCAATTCAAAAGAACCTATGCACCCCAATGTCCATAGCAGCACAATTTACAATAGTCAAGAATTGGAAGCAACCTAAGTGCCCAACCATAAATGAGTGGATCAAAAAACTATGGTACATTTACACAATGGAATACGACACAGCAGAAAGAAAGAAAGAGCTACTATCCTTTGCAACTGCATGGACAGAACTGCAGAGCATTATGCTAAGTGAGATAAGCCAGGTGGTGAAAGACAGATACCATATGATGTCACCTATAAGTGGAACCTAATCAACAAAAAT